>JAHKKF010538531.1:0-20395 GCA_019740295.1 Labeo calbasu
GTGGCCCCCGTCCTCGTGTCCAGCCGCTTCGTGCGCCTCGGCTGGCGCCCCCCGGAGGAGACGCGCGGGACCGTCCTGACGTACGGCGTCTTCTACTCCGAGGAGGGAATCAACAGGTAGGTGTTCGCCTGTGGATGAAATAATATCAACCAATAATATCCTGACCTTACGTGCTTCAACCAATCACAGCCTGATCGGTCCGGCATGATGAATATTCAAATTGATGTCTGTCTCAGACTCACTATAGGGTCATTCCATGTCGACTCAGTCTGAGGTCCCCGGCTCAAATTTTGGATTTTGCTAACATTTTTTCGAAATAAAGATAGACATAGTGATGAAAGCCTAAATATTACATATCATGGATGAATATTTACTAGCTAATCCGCTATTTTGTTGATTCAGAGTCAAGTTACAGGGGGGTAAAAGTGACTTCAAAAAAGATGGCAGCATCATAATGTTACTTTTACACAGAGATTGGTAGTTCTATTAGTAAAATCTGTTGACTTTATCAATCTTTGTTGCATTATGTGCCGATGGTGACCATTCAAAAATGGGGAAACAGAACTTTTCAAGTTTTTCTCCAAAGTTTGCATGCCTGTAACTCAAGAAGTATTAAAGATTTTTAAATTCCCTTTTAGATATTGGGTCTAAACAAACTTTTCTTTTGTCATTTCTGTTTTTAAGGCCTTATGAGATTCGGTTCCAGAGATATTGAAATTTCAATATGGCTCCAGGGGTAAATCATTAAAATGTACACATTTTCAGTGGGCAAAAACCAAATTTGGGTCAGTTTGAAATGACTTGTTTTCATTTAAAGAGGAATGTCTGAAGAACAACTAGAGATCTGTCTGTTTTTTTTTTTGTCAAGACAACTGCATTGAAAATACCAGTCTGAGTGCCATAAATATTCTTTTTCCAAAGTTTGCATGCCTATAACTCAAGAGTTATTAAATATATCACAATGTGATTTTAGATTCTAGTTGTTGATAAACTTTTGTTTTGGAATCTAAATTTTCAAGGCCCTACATCATTCAGTCCCAGAGATATGGGGATCTCAATGAGGCTCCCAGTCCATTTTCAGTGGTTAAAAACCAAATGTTGGTCCCTTTGTATACAGCTGACACTTATTTTATTTAAAGGACAATATCTGAAGAAGAAATAATGTTGAAATTAGACTTATATCTTATTTCCCTCTATCAAAACAACTGCATAGAGCATAGCTGTCTGAGTGTTAAAAGCGCACAGAGATGGTCGAGTTGAGACACATTACCTTGCTTTCTGTAGTCTATTCATGAGATTCTATATTTGAATCAGTTTCAGGTGTATTTGGAGGAAGGATTTTGTTCATTTTAACAGCTTCTGAGGCTACCAAGAGTTTAAACATGCAGTATTGTAACGTGTTTGAAACAAATCCCACATAGGGAAGTGTGGCTGCTTTCACACAGATTTTGGAAAAAGAATATTTATGAGACTCAGACAGGTTATGTTCTATGCAGTTGTTTTGATAGAAGGAAACAAGATACAATTCTAATTTCAATTTTATTTCTTCTTCAGACATTGTTCTTTAAATAAAATAAGCAGCTTTATACAAAGTGACCAGCATTTGGGTAACATTCAGCAATCCGCACATGGAGCCTCATTGAGATCCCCGTATCTCTGGGACTGAATGATGTAGGGCCTTGAAAATTAAGATTCCAAAAGAAAAGTTTATTAACAACTAGAATGTAAAATCATGTTGTGATATCTTTAATACTTCTTGAGTTATAGGCACACAGACTTTGGAAAAAGAATATTTATGGCACTCAGACTGGTATGTTCAATGCAGTTGTTTTGACAGAAGGAAACAATATACATCTGTGGTTTTAACATTATTTGTTCTTCAGACATTCCTCTTTAAAAGAAATGAAGTATCATATTTTTGCAAAATGACCCACATTTGGTTTTTGCCCACTGAAAATGTGTACATTTTAATGATTTACCCCCGGAGCCATATTGAAATTCCAATATCTCTGGAACTAAAACTCATAGGTCATTAAAAATAAAAAAAGGAAAGTTTTTAAAGACTCAATATCTAAAAGGGCATTAAGATATCTTTAATACTTCTTGAGTTACAGGCATGCAAACTTTGGAGAAAAACTTGAAAAGTGCTGTTTCCCCATTTTTGAATGGTCACCATTAGCACATAATGCAACAAAGATTGATAAAGTCAACAGATTTTACTAATAGAGCTACCAATCTCTGTGTAAAAATAAGATGATGACGCTGCCATCTTTCTGAAGTCATTTTTACCCCCTGTAACTTGACTCTGAATCTCAGGTGAAAATTGCCATTTTGACCTCCCTCTACAAAATAGTGGATTAGTCAGTAAATATTCATCCATGACATTTAATATTTTGGCTTTCATCACTATACACGTCTATCTTTAGTTTACTACATTACATGAGCTAATAGTGTGTTACATATCTACAGTAATGGTTCTTTTTGACTCAAAATAAATAAATATATAAATATATTTTAATATATTATTAACAGTATATTGTTTTTATGTGTGTGTGTTTGTCAGAGAGCGCAGCGTTAATGTGACGGAGGCCGAGAGTTTGCAGCTGACGGTCAGTAATCTGCGACCGGAGGCCACGTACTCATTCAGGGTGGTGGCGTATAACGAGCAGGGACCCGGAGAGAGTTCAGAGGCCATTCGACTGTCCACTCAACCCGAGCGTAAGAGTCGCCTCATCTCAGCGCTGAACTCCAAAATGTAGAGCAGAACGTTTAATATCTGGAGAACATGTCACACATGGAGCAGTGAAAGTTGAATGTATTTGGTGGTTGTGATGATGCAGCAGATCTCTGTAAATGTCAGCAGTGCTGTGCAGATGTTTGAAACATCCCATAGTGCTCTCGTTTCCTCCTGAAGTCTCACAGAGGAGCGGCGTGAGAGATTTCATTATATTATCTCACACACACACACACACACACACTGGAGCTCTTTAACCTTTCTAATGGAGAGTGAGTGGTGAGATTGAGCCGCTTGACCTTTCCGTCCAGACTGCGGCTCTTCCTCACAAACAGTGTGAAAGACAAACACACTTCAGATATGAAAACGATGTAAATGTAGAGCTCATCTGCATACGGACACTTAAGACGTGTTTCTTTGTTCCAGTATCCGTATCAGATGCAGAGAGATGATCCTTAACTAAAACCATTATGCATTACTTGCATTATATTATAAAAAAGGAAACATTTTTTATTTTACCTACATTCAACATTTCTCATTTTTAATTAGTTTAAGTTGAAGTACAAAATTTCATAAAGTCTATATTGATGTATTTAAATAATAATAATAATAATATTTTTTTGTTTAACTTGAAATACTAAGATAAATAACACTACTCAAACTACAACTTCATTTTAAAAAACTATACAGATAAAATGTAAAAATAAAATAAAAGTGAAAAAAGGCAACAAAATTACTAAAACAATAAATTTGAATTAAATCTGAAAAAAAAACGTATTTTGTTTCAGTCAAGGCAACATTTTTTTATTTTCATTAGTAGTAAAATAACTAAAACGTAATAAACTAAAACTTAAAACCTGTATAGGCATATATAAAAAGTTAAATACCCAACAAAAATACAAAAACTTTAAAAGTTCTTAAACATTTTTTAATTTAGCTTTTATTTTATTCATTTGGAAATACATGAGATGTACAGTAAAAACATGTTAAAATCTAATTAAATAATTAGATATAAAAAAACTTAAACTTATTTTATTTCAGTCAAGACATGTTTTTTTATTAGCTTGTTGAAGTAGTAAAATAACTCAAACTAAATAACGTTAAACTTAAAGGTGTATAAAAAAAGTTAAATACCCAACAAAAATACTACAACTTTTAGTAACATTTATGTATTTATTTATTTTTAAATTTTAGTTAGCTTTTAGTAATTTTGCTGTGTCATTTTTGTCATGTTTATTATGTCTGTATCAATATAAATATATATTATGTCTATTAAATGACTGTATGATTTTTTAGAAAGATTTTTAAGCATGAAAAGATCTTAACAGTAACAGAGCATATAGATAAAAACAATGTGTACCAATATCAGCAAAAACAAACAAAACAGAAATATCAAAATAAAATCTAATCAAATAAAATAAAATGAAATGTTTAAAAAGAATAAAATACAATAAAATAAAATAAACACGAATATAAAAATAAAATCAAAATATTAACAAAAACCTTAATAGTATTTCAGTGACACTACTGTAAGACTGATGTGATATAGTACGAAGTAAACTGACCTCAGCTTCAGCATATAATCTTACACGGGTTATTATGGGATGTTCGTTGTGTTAGAATATGAGCTAAACAAACAGATACACACTGAAAAATGAAAGCTTTTACTGACCTTTAATGTGAACCGGTGAATGCAGGAAGAGCAGGAATCACAGTTAAAGCCATGAAGAGGCTGTGTTTGTCATCTGTGTTTCTGTGTTTCTCATCTGTTGATGCTGATGTGATTGTTGGTGTAGTTCTGGTTCCCGGTCCAGTGGAGAACCTGCAGGCAGAAGCAGCGTCTCCGACGTCCATCCAGGCGTCCTGGGATCCTCCGGCCCACGCCAACGGCCCCATCCAGAGCTACCGGCTGCTGTGGACCGAGACCTCCAGCGGAAAAGAGCAGGTCTGATTAACAAACTTGAAAAAAAATAAGGAAAAGTCATTTTATTAGTACCATTACAGAAATCTGACCCGTTTCATTCTCACATTAGAAATGTATTTGATTATTACACAAGCTGGATTGGTAAAGCTGCTGAAGGCGGAGCGCTTGTGATTGGTCGGTAGCGTCTGTAAGGCGGGGCTTGCTGAAGGCTCATTAGCATGTTGTTTTCTGACTGTGGTGTTTGGTCAGAACGTGGAGGTCGTGGGTCAGAGCTACAGGATGGAGGGACTGAAGAAGTTCGCCGAGTATTCGTTACGAGTGCTGGCGGTCAATCGGCACGGACCCGGCCTCTCCGATAAAGACACGCTCATCACCACGCTCTCAGACGGTAAGACCAGTCACCTCTACCGCTAACCAGTCTCAGATTAACGCTGCGGTCAGGTCAAAAATACCGTGTTTACAATGGATTTTCTTTAAATCACAAGAGAAAATGATGATAAATTCATTGAAATGAATTAAAAAACAACTAGTACTGTATAATTACTATAGAATATATAACAATTCATTTACTGCACCCATAGAAATTGATGCACATTGTTTATTCATCATTTTGTAGATGCAGAGTTACAAAGAATTTTTATTTTATTTTTTATTTTTTTGTAGTAAATGTTGTTTTAGTATTATTATTTTTTATTATAGTTTTTATTAATATTTTAAATTAGTTTGCATTTTTATGTTTTGTTTTTGTTATTTTTAAATGGCTATATAGTTTTTATTGTTTTTGTTTCAGTTCTAGCTGTTTTAGTATCAAGTTAAACTAAATGAAAATACAAAAAAATAGCTGAAATAAAATCTTTTTCGTTTTAAAATGTATTTTATCTTAAGTCATGAAAATGTTTTTATGGTTTTAGTTTTCATTTTAGTTAACTAGAATAGCCCTGATTTTAATGTCTTAATATTAATAGTTTTTATTCATATTTTGTATATTAGATTTTATTTTTAGATTTTCAATTTACATGTTTAGTGATTTTGTTGTTGTAGCTAACGATGTTAGAGTTAACTTTATTTTTTATTTTTTATTTTTTTTAATTATTTAATCAGGTTTTTAGTTTTAGTTAACTAAAATGAGCCTGTGCGTCGGCATCTTACTCTGACCGAAGTGACTTTAATCCATCTGACCTCACAATTATGACTTAGCAGCTCTAAATATGAACTTTCCAGAAGGATTAGTCCGTTCGTCTGTTCCTTCGGCGCTGAAACGCATATTCCAGTGATGTGAATCTCTAACAAACCCATGATTCATGACTGCGATCAGGTCACGGCGTTCAGAAGATATTTCCATAAGCCATCCAGTTAATCACACGCTAATGATGGCTTTGATTTGACGGTAATATTCAGGCCGTCACATGTGAAGCGTCAATCAATTTCACGGCGTGTCACTCAACTCTGACAGTCTGACATGAGACTTTTGAAAAACGTTTGATTTGTTTGCAGCTCCACTGCATCTCTATTCACGAAGCACCCGGGATCTTCCCTCAAATTCAATTAGAGTCCCTGGAGAGAGAGAAACACACACACACACCTTCCTGATCAGAAAATGAATATATTTATTCATAGCCGCCATCTTGGCTCAATGTGTCACGATGCATTCAGGTATTGCTGCATCAGATTTGTCCAGGAGAAGCTGTGTGCGGTTTTGTTTAGATTAAAATAAAATAAAAAAGTTTAAAATACTAAAATAATAAAATAAAAAAAGTGTAAAATAATAAAATAAAATGCTTAAAAATAATAAAATAAATTTTTTAAAATGTTTTTTTTAAGAAATAACATGTTTAAAAATACTAAAATAAGAAAAATAAAATGAAAAGTGTAAAATAATAAAATAAAATGCTTAAAAATCATAAAATAAAATGTATAAAAAGTTTTAAAAATAATAAAATAACGTTTAAAAAGAATAAAATAAAATAAAAAAGTGTAATATAATAAAATAAAATGCTTAAAATTAATAAAAAAAATAAAAAATAAAATAACGTTTAAAAAGAACAAAATAAAATAAAGTAAAATAAAAAAAATGTAAAATAATAAAAATAAAATGCTTAATAGTTATAAAATAAAATTAAAAAATGTTTTAAAAATAATAAAATAACATGTTTGAAAAATAAAATTAAATAAAAAGTGTAAAATAATAAAATGCTTAAAAATAATAAAATAAAAAGGTTTTAAAATAACAAATTAACATGTTTAAAAAGAATAAAATAAAGTAAAATAAAAAATAAAAATAAAATGCTTAATAGTTATAAAATAAAATTAAAAAATGTTTTAAAAATAATAAAATAACATGTTTGAAAAATAAAATTAAATAAAAAGTGTGAAATAATAAAATGCTTAAAAATAATAAAATAAAAAGGTTTTAAAATAACAAATTAACATGTTTAAAAAGAATAAAATAAAGTAAAATAAAAAATAAAAAAATGCTTTTTAAAATAATAAAATAAAATGCTTAAAAATAATAAAATAAATTTAAAAATAAAATAATTTGTTTAAAAAGAGTAAATTGAAGTAAAATAAAAAAGTAAAATAATAAAATAAAATGCTTAAAAATAATAAAATGAAATTTTAAAATAATAAAATACAGTTTAAAAAGAATGAAATAAAATAAAAACATCTGTCTCTGCATCATTTGAATCTGCTGAAGTTGTATTTGATGCAGCTTGCGTTTTCTGATGGTAAAGCCGTATGCCGTCCGTTCGTTCGTCCCTCGCTGCCTCTCTGTAGCCTGAAGGCAAACTGTTTTAGCAGCAGCTCAATGCCGCAGCGGCGTTTGAATGCTAAAGCGGGTTATATTTCCCAGCAGCCCTTCTCATTAGCCGTCTAACATCAGGCTATTGATTTATGTGTTAACCTCCGGATTATGTTTGCAGTAATTCTCAAAGATTCAATCGCCGGCTCTTATCAGCATCACCCAGCTTGAATTGTTTGAATGGAGCCTGTCGATGTCGTCCTGTAGATTCAGATGCGTCACGGGACGCCGCTCGTACGGGATGCAGGACATTGTATTTTATTTCATTTGTTTCTTTTTTTCATTTGTTTCATATATATATATATCTTCTTTAATATTTTATTTTATAAGCCCAATTTAATATTTAAATGCATTTTGTGAGTTTCTCTCTGTCCTGTAATGTTAGTGCAGCGTGCAGTGCTGAAATCAGCACCGGTCGTTAAAAATCCCATCAGTCGAGCTCTGGGTTTATAGCTGATGTAAAATGAGGAGGTGCAGCACGTGGCTCTTTAAGAGAGACAGCGAGACGAGCGCGAGCTTCTTAACATGCTGCTCAGACCTGCTGCATTCTCCCACTCGCTCCAATCCATTCCCATCATGCACTCCTCTGATTCTTTGTCTCATATCGGCGTGATTTTCTCCAGATGTCTGTGTGCGAGCAGCTTAACCCGCACGTGTCTCACTCTCATTGGCCGCAGTGTCTCTTTGCATTAGCTTCAGCGCGGCTCTAAGAGGCTGCGGGAATTTATTGCGTGTCAGCTTCCATTAGAGACGTGCGGCAGAATGATTCAAATGAGCCGCTGCTGCTCCTTCCCCATTTCACTGCTTAATTAAAGGCCCTCGTGTCACGCTAATGAAATTGTGTGATGGCATTCTACACACACTCGCACACACGCTCACGCGTATGCATGCACTAACACGCATAGAAGCACACACATATGCACGCGTACACGCATATGCATACACACACACACTCATATGCGTGCTCACGCGTACATACACACACACACACTATTGCATGCGTACACATTTACACACGTATACATACAAACACATAAATGCACACACACCCTCATGTGCATACTCACACATACATGCGTATGCATGAACACACTCATACATACATGCATATGTATGCACACAGTTACGTGTACGCGCACACACACAAACACATATGTGCATTCACACTCACGCATATGCATGCACACACCACACACATGCAAGCATACACACATATGCATGCACACACTCACATACACACACACACACACACGTGCATTCACTCACATTTACACATACACGCATATGCATGCACAAACACATGCATGCACACACTCACACATACATATGTGCATTCACACTCACACATATGCATGCACACCACACACTTGCATGCATACACACACATGCATTCACACACTCACACATACACGCATGTGCATGCACAAACACATGCATGCACTCACTCACACATACATGCATGTACGCACACACAGTTGCATGCATACACACACATATGCATTCACACACTCACACGTACATGCATATGCATATGCATGCACAAACACACACACACATATATGCATTCACACTTCACCCATACATGCATATGTACGTACACACAGTTGCATGCATGCACACACACATATGCATGCACACACTCACACATACATGCATATGTACATGTATACACACACACACACACACACATGCATTCACACACTCACACTTATATGCATGCACAAACACACACGCGCACACACACACACACACACACACACACACACACACACATATATGCATTCACACACTTCACACACACATGCATATGTACTTACACAGTTGCATGCATACACGCGCACACACATGCATGCATACACGTGCACACACACACACACATATATATGCGTTCACACACAGTCACAGGCAGTGTTTAGGTTAATCGTGTCCCCAAACTATTAGTCCAAACACATGCAGCGAATCCTCAGATAACCTCCTGACCTGTAGAGCATCTCTGATACAGCCTGTTTATCTGTAGCCTCATTTGCAGATTGATTGCATTCCTCTGATGGAAGAAACATCCGTCTGCTGGTGTCCTGCTGAATAGAGATAGATTCACTAACTTAACTAAACCGGTTAACTATCTCCAGGGCCATTAGGTGACCCGTGGGGCACATTAGTGTTCATCATGATGATTGCGGCGTGTGTTTGTGTGTCCGCAGTGCCCAGCGCTCCACCGCAGAACATCTCACTGGAGGTCGTCTACTCGCGGGTGAGTTCTGATTCAACAGCATTCACTCACTATTAATTATGCTGCAAAACACAAGAGGTGAATGTCATTCGACATGGACTCAAATGAGTCTGAAGTGTTTTCATGAAACCTGAGTCTTGATTTCAGCTCTGTATGGTTGGGTTGAACACTCATGTGTTATAAAGAGAGTTCAGCAGGGGTTCATTCATTATTCATTCACATTATAAGCATGTGTGTATTTATATCAGTCAAGTTCTTATAAACCAACACTGGGGCAGTCAAACACACACTGATTTGATTATAGGACAGATGTCATTTCTGTGTGGTTCAGTGCACACATGCGTGACAGGATATTACATGCGTGATCACATCATCATGAGGAGCATGCGCTGTATTTCACATTACTTATTATATTGTATTATTATAGTGATAAGCCTTTTTAATATTCAAAGACATTTTGTGTTTTCTAAGAATTTTTCTGTGACATCAATAATTTTTTCTCAGTATTTAATGTTTTTATTATCAGTTCAATTATTGTTGTTTATTATTATATTATATTATATTATAGTGATAAGCCTTTTTAATATTTAAAGACATTTTGTGTTTTCTAATAATTTTTCTGACATCAATAATTTTTCTCAGTATTTAATGTTTTTATTATCAGTTCAATTATTGTTGTTTATTTTTATAATATTATATAATTAAATCATTACATATTTTATTTATATACTATTATATTATAGGCACTAAGTATTTATTCATATTTTAAATGAACTTAATAGTAATTTTTGTGATTTTTATCATTTCAGTTGTTTTTTTAAACTGTAAATTTAATTCAGTTTTATTAAATTCAGTTCAATTAAATTACATTTTAGCATTTTAGTACTTCTGCCTAAACATATTTTTGTGAGTCAGTTGCAGATGCAACATTTCTAATTTTCTTTTTTTATTTTATAATATTTTAATTTACTTTCATATTTTTTTTTATATTATATAATAATGTTTATTTTTAAATAAATTTGTGATTTTCATATTCTCAATTTTTATTTTAAATTATTTTGGTTATTTGCTTTTTTGATTTTTATTGCCTTTCTAACTTCATTTCTATTTAACATTTTTAAATTAGTAACATTAAATTAGTAAAAATGTAGTAATTTTACTTAAACTTACTGTGTTCAGTCAGTTGCCAGTGTAACATTTCTCATTTTTGGTTTCATCTAATATTTTTTAATTTATTTTTTTAACCTTTATTAAACCAGGCAAGTCAATTAAGAGTTTTTATTTTCAATAACAGCCTGGCAGGAGAACTAATATCTCCTGAAAGACATACAAACATACATTACAATACATAAAACACTCATTAAAAAAGATCTCAGTTAAAGCATTTACAGCATCAATTACAATATTTATATTTGATATTATTCCACTCCATTTAATTTAATGAAGATGATTGTTAATGGCTGTAGTTTAATCAGCGTGAAGCTGCTTTGAAACAGTCTGCATTGTATAAAGTGCTATAGAAATAAAGGTGACTCGACTAGTTCTGGTTAACAGTGTGTACTCCAGTGCAGTGTTGGTGTAGCCCGTTACTGGAGAGTGTGTGTGTGTGTGTGTGTGTGTGTGTGTGTCCTCCAGTCGTCACACTGTAATGAGCTGCTTTGTCTGAGCGGCCCGATAACGGATTGTTTATGACAGGAAATTGGGTTTCATTGTGTGCCGCGGCGCTTCTGCCCGTCCAGAGAGCGACAAAGGAGCCCAGAATGCATTGTGTCCGTCCGACGCTCTGCAGAATGATGATTGTGACATTAGATTGAGCAGCGGCCCGTCTCTATCGCACATCAGCTCAGCTCACGCCCGTTAAATCATCAACAATGTGTTCGGATGGTGAGGATTGGGAATCCGTCTTTGAAAATCATCAGGCGTTTTGCCGAGTATTGCGTGGGATGTGCGACTCTGACGCTAATGATTCTCTCTGATATTCTTAAAAATTAAATATGAATGTAATGGCAGTGTGAGACCGAGACGTTCGCTGCAAATTCACGACTATATTTCACAAAACTTGCTCTTTTCTTGCCGGCAAAGCCACAGCCATGCATCATGTTCGGCGGGGTCGTTTTCAGACGGAAACATTTTCATTTTTCACAGGAAAATTAAACTGTCTATTTGTGCATCATTTGCTGCGCCGCTAGTGGTTATTAATGGCCGAATCAGACGGACGGCCTCCGTAAATGAATACGGCCGGCGAGAGGGCAGGTCAGGGAGCGACGGGACGCTTTATCTGAGTCGACACCGGCGACGGTGACAGCATCTTAAATATTTATCGATTTTATGAGTCGTTAACTTGCTTTTCTTTCCGTTAGGATTCGGTCGAGAGGCTCGTTTGGTTTGATGGATCAGAGTGATGTGGAATATAAAGTTGAGCTGTTTACCCTGCAGATTAATTATGCGCTTCAGAACAGACCAGAGAAACTGGATGACGGTCTGATGAAAGACTAAGACAATAGAAAGAGCTCACTTTATGATATTTATTATTAAACGACCTTTTGCTTTTTAAGATTTATGCTTACAGTGAAATATAGAAACTGTTTATATATATATATATGTGTGTGTGATAGAATTGCAATATATAAAGTCAGAATTGCTATATAAACTTACAGTTCCAAGAAAAACTCTCAGAATTGTGATATAAAGTCAGAAATTCAAGATATTCCATTATAAACTAGCAGTTATAAGACAAACATCAGAATTGCAAGATATGAACTCAGAATTGTGATTAAAAACTCAGAATTCCAAAAATAAAAAAACAGAATTGCAAATATAAAATTACAATACTCTGAAAAAGATAAAGTTGTGATATATAAAGCCAGAACTGCGATATAAACTTACAGTTCTAGGAAAAATCGCCCAGAATTGCGATATAAAGTCAGAATTACGAGATATTGCTATATAAACTCGCAATTCTAAGGAAAACTATCGAATTGCAAGGTATAAACTCAGAATTGTGAGGAAAAACTTGCAATTCTAATTCAGAGTTGCAATATATGATGTAAGAATTGCGATACAAAGTCAGAATTCATGTTATTGCATTTATAAATAACAAGAATATTGTGTTATAAATTCACAATTTTAAGAAAAACATCAGAATTGTTTAAAAACTCACAATTCTAAAAAAAAAAAAATAATAAGAATTGCAAATATAAAATCAGCATTGCAAAAAAATGCTAAAATTGCAATATATATAAAGCCAGGAGTGTGAATTAAACTTACAGTTCTAACAAAATTGGCCAGAATTGCAATATAAAGTCAGAATTGCATAATATTGTTAAAAACTCATAAAAAACATCATAATTGGAAGGTATAAACTCAGAATTGTGATAAAAACTTGCAGTTCTAATTTAGAGTTGTGATATAGAAAGTCAGAATTGCAATCTAAAATTGCAGTTCTAAGAAAAAAAACCTGTCAGAATTGTGATACCTAGTGAGAATCGTGAGATATTAACTTAAAATTGTTATAAAAACTCAGTTCTATGAAAAACATCAGAATTACAATATATAATGTCAGAATTGCGACATAAAATTAGAGTTGATGTAACTGCACAATTCTAAGAACAACTGTCATAATTGTAGACATAAACCCAAACTTAGAATTGTGATACAAACAATTAAAAAAAAAAAAAAGGAATTGCAATATATGAAGTCAGAACTGTTATATAAACTCAGAGTTCTAAGAAAAACCATCAGCGTTGACAATTCTAAGTCAGAATTGCGAGTTATGGTGATATAAACTCACAATTCTTTTTTTTTTATGCAAACAGATATACTATTGACAGAAGACAAATCAAATACAAAATAACCAAAGTATAAACCCGGTATTCTAAGAAAAACTATAAGCTCGTAGTTCTAAGAAAAAAAATATCAGAATTGCGATACAAAGTGAGAATTGCAAGATATTAATTTAAAATTGTCATAAAAACTTGCAGTTTTAAGAAAATTCATCAGAATAGCAACATAAAAATCAGAGATGTGATATAACTACGCAATTCTAAGAAAAACAGTCATAACTGCACATGTAAACTCAAAAAAAAGTTTTTTTGGAAAAAAAAAAATCACCAGCAATTGTGATATAAAGTCAGAATTGTAAGATATTACAAAAAAAAAAAATGTCAGAATTACAAGGTATAAATTCAGAATTTCGATATTCTAAAAAACTAAAGGTTATGATATTTAAAGCCAGAACTGAGATATAAACTCACAGTTCTAAGAAAAAAACATCAGAATTGCAATATAAAGTCAGAATTGTGAGATATTGCGTTATAAACTTGCAGTTCGAAAAAAACATCAGAATTGTGTTTTTTTTTGTTTGTTTTTTGTTTTTTTAGAAAAACTGTATTAGAAAAGCAATTCTAATTCTGAGTTGTGATATATAAAATCAGAATTGCAATATAAACTCACAGTTCTAAGAAAAAAACTTCAGAATTGTGATGTGAAGTGAGAATTGTGAGATATTAATTAAAAAAATTTTTTTATAAAAACTCACAGTTCTGAGAAAATGCATCAGAATTGCAGCATATAAAATGATAAGATTTTGTGATATAACTGCACAGTTCTAAGGAAAAACTGTCATAGGAGATATGAGAGACGTGAAGTCATTCCGAGGAAAAAAGTCAAAATTCTGGGTTTATATCTTTGTATTTTGAGGGGAAAAAAGTCACATGTGCGATATCAGATGGTCAGCGATGGGACGGTTTTCTGATTTTCGTCTCTGTGAGGTGCGGTTGTCCTCGCGGTTGATGACGTCTGTCTCCTGTAGTGTTAAGCGCACTGATGGTGATGCTGTAGTTTCTGGTCAGCGAGCGTTTGGACAGCAGTTTCTGCTCTCTGTCACACGGCTGACGGCTGCCGTCGCGCTAATGAGGAATCCTGCGAAACGACTGTTAATAAAGCAGCTCTGTGTTCCTCTGCTTTCTGAAGTTTTGAGCTCTTATTAGCTCCTGCTGCAGATCATTCAGTGTGTGTCTGTCACAGACGCTCTTCATCCGTCTGCATCTGATCAGGACAGACGTCATATTTCATCTGATGTGAACGAAATGAGTCTGGAGGGACTGAAACACAGTCGATCTGCCGTGTGTCTGTAGATCACTCGATTGAGCCCCAGCGTGAAGGTCACGAGGGACAGAAACACAAATATACAACAGCATTATTTCAGAATAATTCATATATTATTTGAGTATTGGTTAATGTTTTAAATGAGCTTGTATTTTTTAATGTTCCTTTTTTTTTTTTTTAATTTAAGATTTTTTTTGGTAAAATTTTGGTTTGAGCTTTCGCCATTTTTATTAGTTTTTGGTTCTTTATACCTTCAATTAAACCAAATTTAATTACATTTTCATCTTTGCAACATTTCTAATTTTTTACTTAAGTTGTTCATCTATCATTTTATTTATGTGTTATGTTTTATTTCTTTTAGTAATTTTTAATGTGCTTTCGCCATTTGTATTAATTTATTTTTAAAAATTTCTATATAGCTATAATTACATTTCATTTTAGTTTTAGTCATTTTAGTACTTTATGTTATTTTATTTCAGTTAGTTTTTCATCTAATATTTGTATTCTATTTGATTTCAGCTTAATTTCTTTGAAAAGGTTTGTCATTTTTATGTATATGCAGAATACAGACGCCTGCAAAGGTCTGAACGGTAATAAAAATGAGTGGAAGCAGCAGCAGTTAACATGCTTTTGTTTCTTAGATAGAAAGTAATATTTTTATTCAAGAATGCATTAAATTGATTAAAAGTGACAGTAAATATCTGTATGATGTGATTCAAATAAATGCTGTTCTTTGGAACTTTCTGTTTATCAAAGGGTTATTATAGTTAACTAAAACCATAAAAAAATATATTTTTGTTACTTGAAATAAATTCAACTTAAAAAAAAAAATAACTTAAATAAAATAAATAATTTTAGTACTTATTTTATTTCAGTTAGTTGCCAAAGCAACAGTTCTCACTTCTTTTTTTTTAATCTAATATTTGTACTTTGTTTTTGTACTTTGGTTTTGTAATGTGCTTTTGTCGTTTTTCTGTTTTATTTTATGTATATTTTTCAATAGTTCCATATAGCTTTAATTACAGCTCTCATTTTAGTTCTTTAACTTTTCTTAATTTTATTTCAGCTAGTTGCCAAGGCACCGTTTCTTATTTTAGGTTAAGGAAGTGTTTCATGTAACATTTATATTTTATTCTTTTTCATTTCCCTCACTAAGTGAGTCTTCAGACTGTTGCTCCATCAAGAATAAAGTTGATCAGAAAGAGAAAACACACTTGCATTGATGAATTGTATTCAGAATGCAATGCTGATAACAAACTGCAGTATGTGACTTGTAATTCATTCGTTTCAGATTTATAATACTGCATCAACCCATAAAAACACACTCACACACACACACACAGAAATGCACAGCAACACATTGTTCTGAGTTGATTCTTGCTGTTCAACACTGGATAATTAACACCATGATGGGGCCAAAATGACAATCCTGAACTACTGCCATAATCACACACACACACACACACACGCACGCACACGCTGTAATCAATTAAGATTACTCTCCAAACCCAGCAGCCAGTGGCAGTGAATGTTAATGAGTGCAGCGTGGCATTATCGCGTGTGCCGAACATGCCGCGGGGCGTGAGGTGTGCCGCTGGCCGCACGATTGGCCGAGGTCGCCGTTACGAGACCGGCGCGGCTGAAGCGGGATGGACGTGTCGCGTTGGCAGCGGTGCGGTGTGAATTTTAATTGCTTTATTTGCATGTTAACGGGCAGATGGCACTAGCGCAGACTCACGGCGCCACTGAGCATATGATGGCATTCCTGCGCAGACGTGCCACCGTGCAGTTTATATCTGTTTCAGGGCTGTTTGTGAAGGTTAATGAATCTGTGTTTGGGAATTTGGATGCTTTGCACGAGGAGAGAGAAAGAAAGAGAGAGAGAGAGAGCAGTACTAGTACTAGTAAAGGTTGCGTTGACCCGCTGATGTTTCTCATCAGTAAGTTGTGCTCGTACTAAAGACCCTGTCAAATCAATGCATTTCTTCCTCTGCTTTACTGAACAATTAAATGCCTTTCCTGCATAATTAATAAGCATCCATACAGAATACAGATGGCTGGAAAGGTCTGAACGGTAATAAAAAAGAGTGGAAGCAGCAGCAATTAACATGCCTTTTTTTTTTTATGAATATTTTTATTCATCAAGAATGCATTAAATTAATTAAATGTGAGAGTGAACGTATGATGTACATACAAGATTTCTGTTTCATATTAATGCTGTTCCTTTGAACTTTCTGTTTATCAAAGGATCCTGAAAAGGGTTATTATAGCTAACTAAAACCATAAAATCCATAAAATGATTAAGAAAATGTTTTTATTATTTAAAAATAAATTCAACTTAAAAAATAATAAAATAAAGTAAAAAGCTTTAGGGATTAAGTTAGTTATCTAGATGTTTAAGCTAGTTTTTAAGGTAACATTTCTTCTTTTTTCTTTTTTTTTTAAGTTTAACTTCATGTATATTTATGTTTATCAAAGGATCCTAAAAGGGTTATTATAGCTAACTAAAACTATAAAATCTATAAAACCATTAAAAATATTTTTATTACTTGAAATTTGAAAACTTGAAAAAATAAAATAAAATAAAAAGGTTTATGGTCAGGTTAGTTATCTGTATGTTTAAGTTAGTTTTTGAGGTAACATTTCTTTTCTTTGTTTTTTTTTTTAGCTTAGCTTTTTAGTTTAGCTTGATGTACTACAGTAAAGTGACAATTGCACCGAAAACAAACAAACTGCTTAAATTACAATTAAAACTAAAAAATAAAAATTCTATTTATTTATTTATATTTATTTATTTGATAAATTTATTTGAACATTATTGTCATTTTTGATCAATTTATTGCATCCTTGCTGAACAAAAGTGTTCATTTCTCTTTTGTTGATCGGTAATGTGTGACATTTCTACAGAAATATTGTGCAGCACAACTGTTTTCAACATTGCTAATAATCAGAAATGTTTGTTGAGCAGCAAATCAGCATATTAGAATGATTAATGAAGGATCATGTGACACTGAAGACTGGAGTAATGATGCTGAAAATTCAGCTTTGATTACAGGAATAAATAATATTTTGCAATATATTGACACAGAAAACAGTTCTATGAATTCTAATAATATTTCATAATTTTTAAAACAGCCTTGGTGAGCAGAAGAAACTTCAAATATTAAAAATTACCAACCCGAATGTTTGAAGAGTCGTGTGTGTGATTGTTCATATTGTGTGTTTGTTTGTAATTTTGCATGAACTGAACAGTTACTGCACATGCTGTAGCTGATAAACTGATGTTTGGATGATCTCTGTGTTTGTGTGTCAGAGCATTAAGGTGAGCTGGCAGCCGCCGCCTGCAAACACACAGAACGGATTCATCACCGGATACAAGATCCGCCATCGCAAAACGGGTCGACGGGGGGAACAGGAAGCCATCGAACCTAACAACCTGTGGTACCTGTTCACCGGTGAGTGCGCTCGATGTTTTCCATCACATGCATGCGAACGGAAGAACAGCCGAACTCCTGCCCGACTCACGCATTTCTCCCGTGCTGTGCTCCTCCGCTGTACGCTTTGTTTCTTTAACGCCACATTCTATGCATGTTAAAGAAGTCGACGCATCACGCCGGATTTGTCGTCCTCCGGGGCTACGGAAGCGTAGATGTGTGTTTGTTTGAATAGGATTTCTGAATTTATTGGAAAATCATATTCATTTCCATTATTCCCTTGATGGATATCTCTCTAAGTTGCTATTTCCGAAGGGATTCATTTCACAGTGCCGTTGGAGTGTGTTATGCTAATTCCCCACACTCCGGGGTATTCAGGGATGACAGCGCCCTGCTATCATAATTGCGTTTTTTTATCTTTACACATGATGGAAATGCATCCTGATCTGTTTAGATGAGGTTTGGAGACCTTGTTTACCTCGCCGCCTTGACTGATTGCTGTTTACTAATTAGAATCGCAAATAATAATCGCGCACACACACACACACACACACACTCTCGCGCGTGTTATTTTCTTCTTCTCTGACTCTGGCTCTTTGTTTATTGTCTGACAGGATTGGAGAAAGGCAGCCAGTACAGCTTCCAGGTGGCAGCCATGACGGTCAATGGCACGGGGCCCAGCAGTGAATGGCACACGGCCGAGACGCCGGAGAACGACCTGGACGGTGAATATGACTGCAGACGCACAATGCAGCACAATTCCCTGTTTAGGGCAGCTTAAACCAGTCTGAGGTGGTTAGGCCGGTCTGTTTTGATGGTATTTACGGGGTTTAGCGCTAATGATGGACTCTTGCTTCATGAAGCTTTGTGAATCATTTGTTTCAAACCAGTGACTCGGAGCGCGTATCAAACCACCAGAGTCACGTGATTTCAGTAAATGCTTTGTTACATCGGAACTATTTCGAATTTTTTCAGTGGTTTGCCACTAGGAGGCGTTGATCTCTGTGAGTCCATAACCCAGTATCTATCATCCATCCATCTATCTATCTATTATCCATCTGTCTGTCTTACATCTGTCTATCCTTCCATCCGTCCATCCACCTGTTCATATGTCCACCTATCTGTCTAGCCATCCATCTATCCTTCATCCATCTATCTATCCATCTATTCATCTGTCTGTCCATCCTTCCATCCGTCTATCATCCATCCATACATCCACCTGTCCATCCATTTATCCATCTACCTATCCATCCTTCCGTCCATCAACATCTGTCTGTCCACCTATTCATCTGTCTGTCCATCCATCCATCCTTCCATCCATCATTATCTATCTATCTACTTATCCATCTGTCCATTTGTCCATTTATCTATCATCCATCCATCTATCTATCTGTCATCCATCTGTCTATCCACCTATTTATCTGTCCATCCGTCCATTCATCCATCATCCACATATTCATCCATCCATCTATCCACCTATTCATTTGTCTGTGTATGCACCCATCCACCTATTCATCAGTCCATCCGTTCATTCATTCATTCACCCATCCATTTATCCACCTGTTCATCCGTCCATCCATCCATCCATCCATCTACTTATCCATCCTTCCATCTGTCTACCCATCCATCCATCCATCCATCCATCTATCTATCCACCCATGCACCTATTCATCTGTCCATCCATCCATCCATCCATCCATCCTTCCATCCGTCTATCATCCATCCACCCATCCATCTATCCACCTATTCATCTGTCCATTCATCCATCCTTCCATCTGTCTATAATCCATCCATCCACCCATCCATCCACCTGTTCATCTGTCCATCAGTTCATCAATCCATCCATCCATCTATTTGTCCCCCTATTCATCTGTCTATCTATCCATCAATCTTTCCATCCGACTACCATCCATCCATCCATCCATCTGTTCATCCATCTATCCATTTATCCATCCATCTACTTATCCATCTCTGTATCCACCTATCCACCTGTTCATCTGTCCGTCCGTCCATCCATCCATCCATTTATTCATCCTTCTATCTATCTATCTGTCTATCTGTCTGTCTATCTGTCAAGTCAAGTCAAGTCACCTTTATTTATATACCGCCTTTAACAATACAGAATTGTGACAAGGCGGCTGTACAGTATTAAATAGGAAACAGTACA
>JAHKKF010538532.1:2776-20041 GCA_019740295.1 Labeo calbasu
AAAAAAAAAAAACTTACAGTCTAGAAAATATGGTAGGCTATAGCAAACCATTTTTGCGCACCCCCTGGCACACAGAAGAAAGCCCTGTCTAGGCTCTGCCCCGGTACGGGTTGTGTCAAGCTATTCGTTAGTGTGGTTGTTTGATGAGAAATGCATTAATTATTCATTCAACTGCAGCAGCGGAAGACTATTATTCTGCGTGAAACTGCGGAAGAACCGACAGGGTCATGGTTTGATCTTCAGCTGACCAATCAGCAGAAAGGGGTGTTTCGTTCCGCCCACATGTAGAAATCAAATATTCAAGCTATTTATTCATTTTTCCACCCCTGAACGAAAAATGAAAAATAAAGCTGAATTATTGTTTTTAGTTTTTCTGGAAAAAATGAGCTATTTTCTCATGTTTCTTTTTTCAATATTAAAAAAAAAAAAAAAAAAAAAAAACGAATGGATGAATGATACACGGATTAGTCTACCACAAATGTGTTCTATATTCGTTTTCTATTCTATCTACTTTTCTTTGTATTTATTACTTATAACTATTATTATTATTATTGCTAAAAAATAACCGGGACTTGTAACAGCACTTACATGCTATTGCTTTTTTGTTGGTTTGATTGATTCTATTTGTCCTCATTTTTAAGTTGCTTTGGATAAAGGTGTCTGCTAAATGACTAATTGTAAATATAAATGCTTACAGGCAAAGGAGATGGTCAGATAATGTATAAAAAAGATGAATGATGCAAATAAAAGAAAGGGTCATGAAGGTGGACAATCAGATTTGGCCCACATTTAGCAGCGGTGTGAGCGTTAACTCAGATATGCAGATATGAATGAATTCTCTCCACTGTGAACTCTCATGTGAATTTGACGCTACATTTATTACTAAAACTCTTTTCACATAGTTGACAACAGTTCTCTCTTGATTGAGTTCTTGTGTGCTTATTAAGGCAGTCTTTAGGTATTGTCACGGTGTAAGGCTTCTCACCAGTGTGAAACCTCATGTGAATTTTAGAGTTTCCTTTTGGAGTGAAACTCCTTCCACACTGTTTACAGATAAAATGTCTTTCTCCAGTGTGAATCCTCATGTGGACGTTAAGGTTTTGCTTTTGAATGAATTCATTTCCATACTGTTGGCAGGAGAACTAGCTCTCTCCACTGTGAGTTCTCATATGGCAAGTAAGGTTGCTTTTATGTGCAAAACTTTGTGTACACTGTGAGCAAATATAAGGCTTTTCTCCAGTGTGAATTCTCATGTGGATTTCAAGGTTTCCTTTTTGAGTAAAACCTTTTCCACACTGATTACAGGTAAAATGTCTTTCTCCAGTGTGAATCCTCATGTGGACTTTAAGGTTTTGTTTTTGAGTGAAATTCTTTCCACACTGTTGGCAGGTGAACAAGTTCTCTCCACTGTGAATCCTCATGTGGCAATTAAGGTTGTTTTTCTGTGTAAAACTCTGTCCACATTGAGTGCAAGTATAAGGCTTTTCTCCTGTGTGACTCCTTATGTGGACATCAAGGTTTCCTTTTTGAGTGAAACTTTTTCCACACTGTTTACAGAAAAAACGTCTCTCTCCACTGTGAGTTCTCATGTGGCAGTTAAGGTTGCTTGTGTGTGTAAAACTCTGTCCACACTGAGAGCAAGCATAAGGCTTTTCTCCAGTGTGAATTCTCATGTGGACTACAAGGGATCCTTTTTGAGCGAAACTCTTTCCACACTGTTGGCAGGTGTAAGGTTTCTCTCCAGTGTGAACACTCATGTGGACCTTAAGACGTCGTTTTCGACAAAAACTCTTTCCACACTGATGGCAGGTAAAAACTCTGTTAGATTTGATCTTCTTTTCTCTAATTTTTAAATGATCTTTCTCATTCTGCTCTTTCTCTTCCAAATCCTTCAGCTCTTGACTCTCCTCAGTCAGGTCTAGAAAAAAAACAAATACAAAAGCGGTTTAATGGCACAAAGAAACCGACATCAAAACCAAGATAAAGCAAAGTCAACTGAAAAAGGTGTTTCTTGTAATCTCAGAAACTCTTTGCTTCTAAACGTTAAGCCTGGCAGTTATCAAAAGCCTTAAGAAACAGAGCTTGACCAAATGAGAGCCAGTTTATTTTCCAGCACAACATTCTTTTGGACAGCATGAGAATTATATTGCCATTTGTGAACAAGCATTAGCACTAGTGATGGGTCGTTCTTGAACGATTCGTTCATTTTGAACAAATCTTTAATGTAACTCGGGATGAACGAGTCGTCTCCGGGAGTGATTCGTTCAGTCGCGCATGCGCAACATCCTGTTAGGTTCTGTACTGGAATATAGTTCACCTGTTTCTAGTCTTCGGTTTTTTAGAGTTGTTTGTTCATCTTATGGGGCTGTCACGTGATGAACGAACGACTCGAACCCGAAGACTTGAGAGATGAACTAATCAATTCTCTTTCCGGCTCAGGCTGCATAGGTTTAGCTTAGGGCGCTGTGACGTGATGAACGAACGAATCAAACCCGAAGACTCGAGAGATGAACTAATCAATTCTTTTTCCGGCTCAGACTGCATTGGTTAGCTAATTGGGCTGTCAGGTGATGAACGACTCAAACCCGAAAACTTGTCAGATAAGAGGTGAGGTGAGTGAATCATAGACTAAAAATCCAGGTAAACAATTAATTAATATTTTCTGTTTCTTATAGCATTACAGTTTTGCTTTGTTTTGTTTAAGTGTGATCAACGTTTGTGTAAGCAGTAGATGTGTTAGGGAGATAACAGGTAACATTTTAATTATATTTTGCTAAAATGAACAAAATGACTCAAAAAAAGATTTGTTCATTTTGCTGAACGAGACTCAAAGGTCCGAGTCGGTAAAATGATCCGAACTTCCCATCACTAATTAGCACAGTATAGGTCTTATCTTACATCAACCATGAAGCCAATAAGAGTGGTCTGTGTGTCGGTCCGGAAAAATCAAAGACCATAAAGATCAGACCTGCAGCCATGTCAGTCAACATCACTGTAGATGCAACGTGTCTGGAGACAGTGGAAAAATGTACCTACTTAAGGAGTGTCATTTGTCACAATTGTGA
The DNA here is from genome assembly GCA_019740295.1 of Labeo calbasu. Lineage (NCBI taxonomy): Eukaryota > Metazoa > Chordata > Actinopteri > Cypriniformes > Cyprinidae > Labeo > Labeo calbasu. Next base: position 5,842 of record JAHKKF010538532.1, read on the forward strand.
CGCAGAAACCGATATCCGGTGTCAGATCGGGAAAGCTTCAGCCGTCTTTCAACTTATTTGATTTTTTATTCAAGTTGCATTTTCCGTATACTTTTATTTTTGGAATGATAATAAAGTCAGATAATTGTATGGGAGAGAGTGGTAACATGGTTGCATTTCTATTGGTCACTATTAGAGGAACTCAACTTAGCCTGATAGTTAGCCTAGTTTCCCAGCGTAAGTTGCCAAAGTGACTGAGCTTGACTGATGTTAAATTTACTTTATGGGACCAAATCATTTGACAATAAGTAAGACCAACTGAAATAAGCCTGGCTTGTTTGGTAAACTATTTGTATGAAACGGGTCTCTGGTTGTCAGCTTCAATCTTTCTTAAGATCAAGTTGCAACTATACCATTGTTGTCCAAAACCACAATCTATGGATGCGAATCATGGAAGCTAATGGTGAACACTGTCTGGACGCTAAACACATTCCACCAGCGATGTCCAGTATACTGACTGCATCACCAATGCAAAAGTCTTGCAGTGGGGATATTCCAACAGCCTTCAAGGTACAATCACACAAACTGCGTCCCAATTCATAGGCTACGTCCTTCAAAGTGCGTATTTGAAAGCCGACTGCGTCACGGCAGCACGATGAAGACAGTCCCAATTTACGAAGCATCCTCCGAAAGCTGCATTCGAAGGGTGATTGCGTCACCGCAGCACAACAAACGCTGCCGCAATTCGAACGTGACTTCAAATCCACCCTCCGTTTTGCCACAAATGAAGGATCCACCAGAAGGATCCTTCGCAGCCTACCCCATCCCAGAATTCATGGTGCGCTGGTGACGATGGGACTTTTCTTCAAACAAAATAGTTTAATTTAAAAATGTATTTTTAAATTTAGATTTATTTTGTAGTGCTATCATGAAAGATAGTCCACATTTGTTTTAGGCAAACTTGATGATCCAGAAATATGATTTCTAGAGTATTTTGTACGCAAGTCTTGCTGTGTCATGTTTTCTAACCAAGATTGCAGCCCTATCTTAATAGTTTTCATAAGTCTTTATTTTTCTCTTCTTCTAGAACAGTTCTGGAGAAAATAGAGCTGCTGGGAAACTTAAAAATGAAATGAAGTTATTCTGTACATCACTTTTGATATTGACAAGCTATTTGTAAATGAAGCAAAGTAATTTCTGTGCATGGTTTTATTTTTTCATTAAAAGTTGAAACTTGTAAATAAAAAAACAAGAATTAGTTCTGGAAATTGTTTATTTTTGCAAAACAAGCTGTAATTTGTAAATGACAGAAATCCTTCTATACAAGTTTTGATAGTCTCTAAATAACATTTGAAAATTAAAAACATACGAATTTAATGTATGCATTACATTAAATGTAAACCTAATGCATGCATTAAAATATTAAGTAAAAGTATTATCCTTCATACTGTAATATACTTATTGTAGTACGCTGAAGAAACTTTTCATATATGATGATCTTGCATTAATGTTTCCTGCTGGAATACTGTATACTGTATGTTGCATTTGTTTCTGAATATGTTCATGGTTGTTACATTTAAAATACCTTATTCACTGTTGGCAAATTAAATTTACAACAGTGCATCATACTGTCAAAGGCCATGTTTTAGTGTTGCTGTCCTGTGAGGAAATGAGAAAAAAAACCTCAGTACTTCTCATTTCTATGTGAATGTTAAGGAATGCGTTATATATTTTGGGACACTGTGAATATGAACTAAAATGTGCTTTTAATTAAAAAAAGAGGTAACTAAATACATTTTTAAATACAGAAAGAGTATGTTAAAAGCACATTTTAGTTTATATTCATGGTGCCCCAAAATAGCACAGTTGTGCTGCAACATTAACAGCTTTAACTTGTCTATGCTGGCAAATGACCATGGTATTAAGCAGGATAATGCACGGCTAACTTTACATTAAATCATGTTAATGGACTTCGCATTGGGTCGCCTCCATGTCATGCATTAAAATTGTTTAAAGCACAACTAGCAGTGTATTATCCTTTACTAAATGTATGACAATAACGAACAGAAGTAGGGTCTTCCCAGCTGTACTTGAAGGCAGCATTAGTATTTGTCTGGTCATGTGATCTCAACATGTCTGTACACATGAGGCTCCATGTCAAATAAAACCATTTAAATTAGGACACTCACATGACATTCTTCAAAAATATACACTGAATATAGAGACTGACATTTTAATAATTAAATGAGAATGAAAACCAACCTGTTTGTTCCTCTGTATCTTCTTGTTTCAGACTGAACACTTTTGCAATCCTTATGTCGTCAATCTTCACGTCTTCACTCTCCTCTTTAACCGACGCCATCTCTATAATAGTGTCACGTGGATCTGAGTTGCTTCACCAGGAGTTTTTTTCTGTGTAGTTCGATACTGTAATGATTAAAATGAGAAAAAAATGAATGGAAAGAAAAATGGATCCAAACTAAATCTCCATGTGCATCTCAATCAGTTTCCTAGTTCAGTAGTCAGCACACTGCTTATGGAGTCGGTCACAGTAATAGTTAATGGCCTGAAATAAACTACTTAACTAATTATATACAATTCATACGCATTTGTTTAGGTACTAAATTATTGGTAAATTACAGTCATTAGATAAACTTCAATAACATTATTTTTGCATTGTTATTATTGCTGTCCTTGTTGCATTTAAAGTTTTAAGCAGAAGGTGACGTCAGCATGTGCTTATTTGAGTGTTTAATCAGTGAAATCAACTGTTTAAACTAACAAGCAATTTCAAAAAGCTCAGTTTCTCCATCATTACTTTTTTAAATTGAGTTTGAAGTTACAACCTGTTCTCAAAACCTATGAAAAACAGCATAAAAAGCAAGTAAGTACACAATAATGCATACAAACATACATAAATTCAAAAGGACAGGGGTGTTTTTGCAAGGGCTGTTTGAAAAACAGGGTGCTGAGCCACTTCATTTACACTGCCAGATATAAAGGTTTTCTAATAACAAAAACAAATCCATAGAAGTCAAAACAATCAGATCAAAACTATTAAACAATAAATTAGAAATGTTCACATCTCATGCCAGAAGAAAAATATAAATGTGTGTTTCTTTTTCACAAGACGTGCAACTGTAATCTATATTCAGATAAAAACGCTCTAATGTTTCTTTCACAGGAATCTCCGTGTTTACTATGAAAAATTCGTGTTTACTATAAACTGATGAGATGCAGCTTATCTTTCATTCATTTGCTAATGTGCTTTACTCTCATAAATAACGTGCATTAACGTCAGATAAGAAAACTGTAGTATAACCGTGAACAATAATAAAACCATTTTACATCGTTAGCGTTGACTTAAAAACTTTCATAGTTAAACAAACCTTTCTTCAGCAGAATCACAACAGACGCACGAGCGCGGCGCAGCCTTATGACGTCACACCACCACACCAAAATAAAAGTCCTGCTCAAACACAAATGTTAAACGTACTGGAACATTTAAAACCAACAAAAGTAAACTATAAAGCATGTATTCAGAGTTTTTTTAATACATGTGTAAAGACACGTTGTCTAGTTGTACACTGAAAATAACTGCTAATGAAAGATTGCAATGCACATCTTGTAAGATTCTTTCTAAAAGGCAAAAGGTAAACCATCAGCTTTGTCAATAAAACTAAAACTTTGTTTAGGTATGGAAGACATTTTCTGCCAATTTTAAATAAATCAATTTAATTATAAAAATGAAAACCATATGAATAATTTCTTATAAAAAGATATTTGCAAAATATGTACCAAAATTGAAAATTAAATTAAATGATTTCATTTTCATTTTCACCGTGACAATCCATTTTCCCTGACAAACTGAAAAATATAATGCAGTTGGTGATCTGAAATTTTATTTTCACTGCAATCTCAAGGCAAAGCTGCCAATAAATTAAAAGGCAAACTTCAAAAAACAAAAAGCTTTTTATTAATACTCATGCAATAGTGACACAATTCAAATTATATTGTAGTTTATTTCTTGTTTCATTGTCTTTTATTTCACAGTTTTCATTTTCAACATCAACTTTTATGCAAGTTCTATGTTCGAGCGACATACAGAGTACGAGGCCCATTCCCACCACAGTTAAAAAAATATGTGATTCTGTAAGTCACTTAACAGCTCATAACAATGACTATTATAACTTCTATTTCTAATGGAATTCAATATTTCAATCTTTGCAGGAACTGCAAATAACATTTATAAACTTGGTCCTCTGCAAGTTTACTAACTTACACTACACACTGAAAATTGTAGTTATTTCAGTAATATAATATCGACTAAAAATATTACAAAGGTATGAAAAGAGCAACTTGACAAAGATTTAATCCATTTCTAAAACTTAACATGCTTAATATAAACCTGCCTAACAATGAAAAATGTATCTTTAAATGTGTCTATATATACACCTTCCACAAGACATATAGATGCATCCCAAAAAATTAGAATATTGTGAAAAATGTCCTTTTTTGTTTGTAACATTTCAAAAACTGAAACTTTTATATGTTCTAAATTCATTACATGTAAAGAAAGACATTTATAAGTTTTTTGTTTGTTTGTTTTAATTATTAGAGCTTACAGCTCATGAAAGTCAAAACTCCAGTATCTCAAAATATTAGAATTTGAGTTTAATTAAATGTTCATCCTTACAGTATAAATTTCGGGTATCTCTTGTTCTTTGAATCCACAGTAATGTGGAAGACTGCTGACATGGCAGTGGTCCAGAAGACAATCATTGACACCCTCCACAAAGAGAGTAAGTCAGAGAAGGTCATTACTGAATGGGGTGGCTGTTTACAGAGTGCTGTATCAAAGCATATTAAATGCAAAGTTGACTGGAAGGAAGAAATTGGGTAGGAAAAGGTGCACATGCAACAGAGATGAGCGCAAGCTTGAGAAAACTGTCAAGTAAAACCGATTCAGACGCTTGGGAGAGCTTCAAATGGAGGTGACTGAAGCTGAAGTCAGCGCATCAAGAGTCACCACGCTCAGACGTCTTCAGGAAAAGGGCTACCAAGCCACTTCTGAAACAGAAACAACGTCAGAAGCATCTTACCTGGGCTAGGGAGAAAATGAACTGGACTGTTGCTCAGTGGTCCAAAGTCCTCTTTTCAGATAAAAGTAAATTTTGCATTTCATGTTGAAATCATGGTCCCAGAGTCTGGAGAAAGACTGGAGAGGCACAGAATCCAAGCTGCTTGAAGTCCAGTGTGAAGTTTCTGAAGTCAGTAATGTTTTGGGGTGTTGTGACGTCTGCTGGTGTTGGTCCATGTTGTTGTTTTATCAAGTCCAAAATCAATGCAGCCATCTACTGGGAGATTTTGGAGCACTTCATGCTTCTATCTGCTGACAAGCTTTATGGAGATGCTAATTTCCTTTACAGCAGGACTTTAGCACCTGCCCACGGTGAAAAACTGTTCCAAAGAATCTATGGGATATTTTCAAGAGAAAGATGAGAAACAGTCCATCCAATATTATACAGATGATCTGAAGGCTCAATAGTGCCTCAGCAGTGCCACAGGCTGATCGCTTCCATGCCACACTTTACTGATGCTGTAATTTGTGCTAGGAGCAAGTATTGAGTGCATAAATGAACATACTTTGAAGAACTTGAATGTTTCTGTTTTGCAAATCCGTTTTTTGATTGATCTTAGGAAATATTCTAATATTTTGAGATACTGGATTTCTGAAAAAACCTGTAGAAATGTTTTACTTTACATGTATTGAATCTAGAATATAGGAAAGTTTCAGTTTTTGAAATAATTTACAAACAAAAAATGAACTTTTTCATGATATTCTACTATTTTGAGATGCACCTGTATTTAAATAAAGTATATTCTGAACATGAGCTTTACGAATGATTATGATTGCTGTTAAAACTGGAAGAGACTTTCAACTAGCATAAAATATGTTTCTGAATTAAATCACCAAACTAACTGAATATTAATATAAAAATAAAGTTGTAAATAAACAGTTTTAGAACATTTGTGGTTTTGCCTTACATCTGAATATGTACACCTGAATGTACTTTTCTGAACATTTTTGTACAAAACACAAAACATCTTACATATAGACATATTTTAATACAATTTGTAATGTGCCACCTTTATGTGAAATATTTAGCATTTTTCCTGGTATCATGCTGTGATTTTTCTAAACCTGTACCACCAATAAAATACAAGATTCAACTCAAGACGCGAAACAACACATCAGACTACAGCCTTTATTTCAAAGTTAGTCTTTAAATAATTCAACACAGTAATATTTAATAAATACATACAAACTATATATTGTTCAATGTCAAATACTTTCAAACATTTTAATAAAAAAAAAAACAAGTACCTGTTTGATTCTCCATAAGCTGAGCAACAGCTGCGCTAAATTAAAGTGTTTGAATTTAGCTATTATATATATAATATATTATTGATTTATTTATATTGTTTACAAGTGTTTCAATGCATTTTGTCTCTTTAAAGATGTTCCTCTGTTTCGAACAAAGTCCCTGATGTTCTGAGGCGTTCGACTATGCAAGATACGTCTCTCTGCTTTTTTGCAGGAGTGACATTCCTTCAGTGTGGCGAGACGGCCCTTCAGTATACGGGTTTTAAAGTGCCTGAATACTGCTTGCTCCTCCAGTTTGGTCCAAGGCCTTTTTACAAAGCCTGTCCTGATACACGCTGAAAAGAACCAAATAAAAACAAGATCAGAATATGTTGATAACTATACCTCCACACAAACCCCAAATTAAATGCATTGTAGGGGTGTTGAAATTAATTGTTTCTATGATGCATCGATGCAGTAATAGACAACATTCCATCATGGCCTGATGTATCCCTGATGTCATTCATTGTAAAACGTGTTACTAGTCTTTATAAGCTCTAAATGCTCCTGTTGTCTAGTTTAGTTTATTGTTTAAATTTGAGTTTTGTTTGATGTTTGCCGTTTGACATTGGACTTCTCACCAGCCAGAAGCAAACCCACAGTTTACACTAATTAACATGCATGAGTAAATGCTTTGATTTCAGTAGCAATGATGAAAAATGTCATTATAGACTCGTCTTGTTCTTATCTGGATCTCAATCTGGATCTTGTTCTTATATGGGTTTCAAAAAATAAAAAAATGAAACTGTGTTATTTCAAACAGTTAAAACTTTCACTTTCATTACATAGCAGAAGTGTCATCTTGCTCATGCTCGTCTTCACAAGAGTCTTCACTGTCACTACTGTTGTTGACTTCTGCAAATTCTACATGAGGGAGACAAATGCCATGAAATATGAAATCAGGGGCTGCATGTATAAAGCCACTCAGAGTAAATTTTTAGACTTAAGTGTGACAAAATTTTAAGGATGACATAATTTTACTCTTATTCCTAGACTTAAGATTAAGAGTGATCGGAAACACAGATCAGTGTTGCTAACTGCTTTCAATTGAAAGTAGTTAAAACAGTCTCTAAATGTAGCTGAGGATGAGGATGAGGTCATAATGACAAGTTCACTGATCTATACAAATATAAATATATCAGTGGGAGAGTGTTGTGATCTAAATAAGGATTGTCCAACAAATTGATTTTGTTGCTAGGCTTTTAAATAAAGTCTCAAAAGGGGTGAAGGAGTCACTAAACACTTATCACTAAATTGGCAACATTAACATAGACTACGGCATAATCAGCTATTAATATTTTGTTGGTCCTCCCTTGTTTTTGCTTTTGCTCATAATTTATTTGTATGACAGCATGGCCAAAAATTATGACTGCACAATTTGGCATGTTTCATTGCATTATTATCAAAAATAAAACAATGGACCTCAAGCAAATAGGCTTACAAAATCAGTAACACATTTTTTTTTCTCTTGGCCACTAACATATGGCAGTTCATTGACTTTCCAACTGACGGTCAAACCATGCTGCAAAAACGAGACACTTTTATGAGGATTGTGGGTTTTCCTGGAGTTATTGGAACTGTTGATGAAACTCTTGTTCACATCATTGCTCCAACTGTAAACAAGGAGACATACCAATAGAAAAGGATTTCAAGACATCAATAATAATTTGTGGTAATTTTGCACAATGCAAAGCATTTAAAAAACATTTAAACATTTTTGAAATCAGTTTTGTTTGTGAATTTCTGTTTTCCATTAATTTTCTGGATTCTATTTTAATCGTTTCATTATATTTTAAAAATCATTAATTTATTATAGGCTATATTTATTTATTTTTTTTCAGAAATACTGTTATGCATTTACAATTTTCTAATAAATAATTCTGGTAAATATTTCTTAAACATTGTTTTAATAATATATATATATATATATATATATATATATATATATATATATTGTAACACCCCTTTGACTGTTTGTGTTGGTTTTGCCCATTGTCACACCCCCATTAGACTGTTTATGCTGGTTTTTCCCTGCTGTGCCCATATTTGGTTCTTCCTGCCCGCGTTGTGTCCTAATTAGTTAGCTCACTTCACCTGTTTGTGTATCATTAGCCACCCTTTATAAGTTGTATTCAGTTCTGTGTCTGTGTCGGATCTTAAGGTTGCTTTGATGTGTGTTCACCTGCCTTTCTTGGATTTACCTGTTTGGATTTATTAAAATACCTGTCGTGTTATTCTCGTTTTTGTGTGCTTCTTCAATACACACATCCATGACATATATATATATATATATATATATATATTAGTAGTAGTAGCACTACTATCTTTACATTCAGTAATATATTAATATATTTCTGACTGTTAAAGTTAAACCGAACTTTTATTTTGATAGGTTGCTGTGAAGACCTTTAGGGTCTTCATTATGATAGTTTTGCGCAAAAGAAATGGTAAAATGCTCATGAAGTGACTCTCAGAGCAGTTCTAGAGATTATGTTAATGTGTTCATGTACTCATATATTGAGGTGGCAGATGCTGAAAACACTGTGAGTGTAATGCGTATGTGTGTAGTAAACACAACAGCACGTCTGCGCCATTCACCAACACAAACACGCAGAAATACACCTTTTATTAAAATACCGGTACTAGTAAAATGCGGAATTGTACCGTTTTTAAAAGCAGGGTATCGTGATACTTTTTAAGTACGGGTATATTGTGCAACACTAGGTGCCAGTACATTTTTTAAATTAGTTTAGAATTTCTGTTTTAATATTCCAACTATTTCCCACAGGTAGGTGCCTAAATACTTTTACATTTTACAAAAATATCCTGGTCTCTACCAATCAAAACAGTGATCGTTTATACTGAAGTCTTAAAACCACTATTCTATCATGCCTGTCTAATCTGTCCCCCTAACATTTTTTAACATTTACTCCAGAGAAGTCATTTATTGTCCAGCTAATTAGAGAAACAGGAAATAAAAACCTTACTAAAAGTTAATTATGTTCATTTATGTGTGTTTGAATGAATGTCAAAGAGATATTTTTATAAAAGCTGCATTATGTGCAATTTAAGAATTTGAAAATTGGTTTTGTTTGAGAGAGTTTAATACATCTGGACCCGTATTCACAAAACATTTTATCTTACCACTAAAAGTTCTCCTAAACAGCAGTAAAAGTTTGTGGTTAAGAGTTTCCTCTTAAAACCTATTCACAAAGCTGTTGAGACAGACCTTTACTAAGGAATAGCCCACTAAGTGAATGCCCTCAAAAGGCGTCTTTGTTACCTGCACCAATGCCAACATCTGTCTCAGGAAGTTCCATGGCCATGCCGTTAACATTCTCGGGATACGCGGCTGAGTGTAGCCTTTTTTTGCTCCAAGTCGATCTTTACATCCGGATGCAACCACAACATGGAACCACAACATCCAAAGTCGCATTTCTCATTTCCCTCCTCTCTGGTAAGACCCTTCAATGGGCAAAAGCCATTTGGAATACCAATAACAATATTATTAACTCTTTTGAACAGTTTACAAACCACTTTTTGAGGAAGCGCTCCTCAGCACTTACCACCAAGGACTCAACTCAGAGATTCGCGCCACCATGGCATTGTGTGATGACACCATCGGATGGGAATCCTTTCTAAAATGTACAACCAGAATTTCACAGCGTCTAGCCGCCTGCCAGCAACCAGTAACCGCTCCTCAGTCTGTGTCGGTGGCTGCCTGCCTACCAGAACCCATGCAAGTAGACTCCACTCGTCTCACTCGCACTGAAAGGAATCGCCATTTGTCATCTGGATTATGTTTGTACTGCAGCAATAATGGCCACTTTATCCGCAACTGCCCTGTCAAACCCCCACGCCCCATGGTGAGTACCATTCAATCTGAAGTTGAAATAACTGATCTTACCCAAATACCAGATACTCTCCATACCTCAGAATGATCTATTTCTGTATCTGCTTTGATTCAGGTTCCTCCGGCAACTTAATTTCTCAAGAATGCTTAAATCAACTCACCCATCAACGACATTGGCATGAATATTCTGTGAAAACCATTTAGGGAAAACCACTGGGGCATGGGAAGGTACGATATTCTTCACCCTTCATCACCTTACAAGTTGGACTGTTTCACAACTGTCAGCATCATCCTGGGACGCTCGTGGCTCCATCTGCATACTCCCAAACTCTACTGGGATCCCTGCGATATTATCTGATGGAACAAACAATGCTATGATCAGTGTCTGTCTAACTTGCCTCTCCTTTAATCCATTTCAGTACCCCTAGCCTCCACCCAAATCAAAAGTCCAGAACCCAAAGTCTCCCCGGAAATCCCAGCGGAGTATATGGCGTTCCAGGATGTGTTCAGCAAACAGGCAGCCACTCGTCTACCACCTCATCGGCCATGGGACTGTGCCATTGAGCTGCCGCCTGTAGCTCAACTTCCCAAGGAGAGAATCTACCCACTGTCCATACTGGAGCGCCAGGCGATGGAGGAGTACATTGCGGAGGCCATGCAACAAGGATTCATCCAACCATCCACCTCGCCGGCTGCTTCGAGTTTCTTCTTCGTGGGCAAGAAGGATGGAGGTCTCCATCCCTGTACTGATTATCATCAGCTCAACTCCTAGATTATACAACAGCCCTATCTGCTTCCCCTGGTCCCAGCCGCACATGAGGAGCTCCATGGAGCTTGTGTGTTCTCTAAGTTGGACCTGCGGAGTGCTTACAACCTCGTTCGTATTCGGGTTGGAGACGAGTGGGAGACGGCCTTCATCACACCAACGGGGCACTATGAGTACCGGGTGATGCCGTATGGTCTCTCCATCAGTCCCTCTGTCTTCCAAATGTTCATGAATGAGGTGTTCCAGGAGTTTATCCACCATTTTGTCATGGTCTACATTGACAACATCCTCATTTACTCCCGGAACCTGGCCGACCATCACCAGCAGGTCCTCTAGAGACTTAGAGAGCACAGCCTCTACCTAAAGTTGGAGAAATGTGAGTTTCATCAACCTTTTGTCCAGTTCCTCGGCTATGTTATGCGCAGAAGGTGTACAAATGGACCAGGAAAAAGCCCAAGACATACAGGAATGGCCCACACCCAACACAGTGAAGAAACTGCAATGTTTCCTGGGATTCTCAAACTTCTATCGCCGATTCCTCCAGAATTACAGTACAATTACTGCTCCACTGACCTCCCTCCTGAGGTGTAAACCCAAACATCTCATCTGGAACCCCGCCGCCCTCGAAGCGTTCCAATGACTCAAGACCATCTTCTGCACCGCTCCTCTACTACGTCACCCAGATCCAGACCTCCCCTTTACGGTACAGGTCGATGCTTCCACCACCGGAGTAAGAGCGGTGCTGTCGCAAGCGATCGGTGAGCCTCCTCTCCTCCATCCCTGTGCATTTTTTCTCTCGCAAGCTATCTCCGGCGGAGCAGAACTACGATGTAGGAAATCGTGAACTGATGGCCATCAAGTTAGCCCTGGAGGAGTGGCGGCATTGGCTGGAGAGAGCTACACATCAGTTTTCCATCATCACAGACCACAAGAATCTCCAATACCTACGAGATGCTAAACGCCTGAACCCCAGGCAAGCCCGGTGGACCCTCTTCCTAACTCGATTCAACTTAAGATCATTTACCGACCGGGTATGAAGAATGTAAAAGCTGACACCCTATCCCGACAGTTTTTCACAGACTCTACCGTTGAACCTGAAACTATTCTACCACCTGACATTATTGTGAGTCCGATCTGGAACCTGTACGAGGACATCTTTAACGCCAACCTCTGTGCCTTGCTCCCAACTTCAAAACCTTCTGAGCGCCACTCATGAATCTCCAGGCTCTGGAAATCCAGGCAGCAGACGGACCCCCTCCTTCAGGCTCAGTACTGGTGGCCCAGTATGCACCGTGATATCACCAGGTACGTCCAGAGCTGCTCAGTCTGTGCCATGTCTAACACTCCTCGTCATCTACCTGTATTATTCTATCAATCGTATAAACTGCATAGCAACAATCCAGCAACCATCCAAATCAACCTAGCAATCAACTGAATACCCTAGCAACCACATAGTCACACCCTAGCAACCAACCTGAGTACCCTAGCAACCGGACAGCAACATTGTAGCAACTACCTTAAATGACGAGTAGCTGCGTTACGTGTGTAGTTTCAATTGTATTTTTAATCTTTAAAATGATTTGTCTGACCTCTAGGGATCAGAAGTGTTTTGTGGTTTTGTGAGTAGATCCCCTACACCTGTACACTGTCTCAGTGGGCCTATAAGAAGTCTTGTTGCCAGATTGGTGCGGCGACATTTTTTACCAGTGGTCCAGTTGAGTTTTGCTTGGTTGTGTTTTCCCGACTATTCCTCCCCAATTTAATTTTTTTTTTTATCTGGAAATAAAATCACTATTATTGCATTAAAAATCATATTTTGACAAAAGTTTACCACTTCATGCTGAGGGACAGTTTTTTAATTATGCCACATTATGATTATCAAGCCTGAAAACAGTGTTATAAAGGGGAGACCTGGTGAAAGCATTTTATTAGCAAGGGGTGTTGCAGTACTGAAACACTAAGCTGTTCGCCAATCTCAATGCAGTGAGACAGCTAACCAATCACAACAAATTTTGTATTTCAGAAGGCGGGCCTTCATTAAACCTGGAACTAATCAAGCCATTTGTGCCAGGCTGGGAGAAATGTATTGTAATAATGTAAATTATGTTAAAAAATAATTTGTTTTTCGAACCACCAAGCATGGGAGCATGTTCTAGTACACCCCCAAAACAAAATCAAGACTTTGTAAAAGAGCATAATAGGACCCCTTTAATTATTTGAGAAACCACTTTGAAAATCCAATCCAAGTCCTCTAAAATCACACTGTAGGAGTTTCTTTCTTCTTTTCAACATAAATGAAGATATTTTGAAGAATGTTGGTAACCAGACAGTTGATGGTTATGGAGGATGAGAAATGTAAAGTATAAAACTATACATATATAAAATAATAAATACAAAAATGCAGATATAAATAAATAAATAAATAAATAAATAAATGTAGAAATACATAAATAAATGAAGAAATAAATAATTAAATGCTTAAATGAAATAAATAAATCAATGTAGAAATGACTTAAGAATAAATAAGTTAATAAATTAAGACATTCCTAATTAAATGAATAAATAAATAAATGCTGAAATACATAAATGAAGAAATAAATGCTGAAATAATAAAAAAAAAATAAATGCATTAATAAATAATTTTGTCAAAAGTGTTAATTGTGCTATTTTTGTTCCATTATTTTTACATTTATGTATTTCTACATTTATTTATTTCTACATTTATGTATTTCTGTGACATATGTCATATATTACATTTCCGTATTGAATGAACTAAAGTTTAAGTGATACTACAACTTAGTGACAGTTTTGAATATAATAAAAAATAAAAGTACTCTCTTTGCAACAAGACAATGAATCATGTAAGTGGATTATTTTATTATCTTCCATTTTAATTGTTTTTAACAAATTCCTAAACCTTTTCGGTGACCACAGAAAACAACATTTCCCAGGTAACACCGGGAGAGGATCAGAGCAACTTTACATAACTTGTTTTTGTAAGCCACATCACAGTTGACTCAAAAAGTAGCATTCTGAAAAAATACAATCATAAAACTCATGTGTATTAGAAGTACTATATATATATATATATATATATATATATATATATATATACAGGGGTTGGACAAAGAAACTGAAACACTGGCCAATATAGTGTTGGTGGCTTAATGGCTAT
>JAHKKF010538533.1:0-22734 GCA_019740295.1 Labeo calbasu
TATATATATATATATATATATATATATATATATATATATATATATATATAATTTCAAATATACTGTGATTTTTCTCTGACTTGTATCATATTTTATTTTATATCTTTTATACCAGGTAAATTATTATGCGTATGAGTATGAGTATGTTTGACACATTTCAGGGTTATGTGCTGCAATATCCTGTCTTGTCAAACTTCAAATAAAACTAAACTATCAGTGGGTGAAAAAAATGAGAGCTGAGGACAAAGGTGACAGGAAGTTATTTTAATAAAACAGTTTATTTTCCATGCTTCCTGGAACAATAACAACGTAATTGTGAAATACACAAAACTAAACTTTATTTACAAGATTAAAAAATACATTTACAGAACTTTTCTGCAGGAGTCACGATACTACTATATACCCAATATTTGAAAGTGTAATTATCTGAATGAGGAGCATAAAATGACAAACCAACATCTCGGATCAAGGTTTTTTCTGACTTTCTGCAACATAGTTTGGCAAAATTAGAAATTCAGATTAATACGTGACCTCCTTAATAGGTGAAAGTGGTTGAGAAGAGGCGATGTGTTCCAAACGCATGAAAGTATGAGTCAGTCACTGAGCTCCTCCTCGTCACTGAAGTAGGCGCTCTTTTTGATCCTGGGTTTGTGGGTGTCCTCTGATGTAGATGCTTGAGACATATCCTCTGTGACCTGCTTCCTTCTCTTCTCCTCCTCCTCAATGCGTGCTTGCTGATGATGATGACAGGCAAAAATTTATATTTCTTTTTGAACCCCTTTTTTACTTGGAATATTAATGAATGATGACTGAACTGTAGAGCATTAAATATTCACTGACCTGGAAAGCAATTGCCTGACTTAAACTGTCCAAAGCTGGGTCCTCTCCTTCTTCCTCACTGTCTTCTGGCTCTCTAAAATAACAAAACAGCATATTTATTCACTTGTATTATTTGAAATTACATAAAAAAGATTCAGTTCAGCCAAAAATGAAAATCTGCTCTAATGCATCCTCAGGCAATCTAAGATGTAGATGAGTGTGTTTGTTTATCAGAACAGAATGAGAAATGTAGCATTACATCACTTGCCCACATGTACGTCCTCTGCAGTGAATGGGTTCCGTCAGAATGAGAGTCCAAACAGCTGATAAAAGCAACACAATAATCCACAAGTAATCCATACGACTCCAGTCCATCTGCTGTTTGGACTCTCATTCTGACGGCACCCATTCACTGCAACGGATCCATTGGTGAGCAAGCGATGCAATGCTAAATTGATGAAGAAACAAACTCATCTACATCTTGTATGGCCTGAAGGTGAGTAACTTCTCAGCAAATGTTCATTTTTGGATGATGTATTCCTTTAAATGCATTAAGTACAGAGTTTGAATTATAAATGCTATTAAGAATTGCTTACGGCTCCTCAGGCTGCTGCATCTTTTTCTTCTTTTTCTTTTCTTTTTTAGGTGGAGGTTCTCTCTCTCCAAGTAAATTTTTTGGACAAGCGTAACTCAAGTGTCCTCCTTCCTGGTGGAGACAAATAACATGACATCATCTCATGACCTCAAATATGTATTGGCAAATCACAATATCACAACTTACCCCACATTCATAACATTTGGATTTGTCTGTGTAGTTTCTCCTCCTGATGAATTCTGCAGCTCTCCCATTGTCGACAGCGATGCTGGCCTTCACCGTTCTCCCAAACAACTGAAAGAGTTCAAAAGCAATCAAACACTTTGGCTCCATGTGTACTTTTTGCAAACTTAATTTAATGTTATTTTAAACCAGCGTACCTGTTTGTTGTTTAGCGATCGGGCGCAATTATGAGCAGACTCTCTGTCTAGGAACAGCACAAACGCCACTCCTTTACTCAGCCGTGTCTGCTTGTCTTTGACAACTGTCACCCTTCAGAAAATTATATTTGACTATGATCAAGCTACACTTTGATAGAATTTTAGAAGTATAAAAGAATCTATCAACTGCAGCCCAAAAAATAAAGGTCACTTACTTCACTACCTTGCCATATTTTGTGCACAACTGTGAGGAAATTACAAGAAATATAAGTTAACAATATTTGTAAATTTATTTTAAAAATCCTTCAATAGTGTGAAGCGTGTCAGATGCTTCAGGGTAAGACGTCAAAAAGATGTGGATGTATAATTAATCTGTCAATATTTAAAATAATTACAGCATCATATGGAAACTTTATAAAAGTATTTCATATTTAACTGTTAATATCCTGCTGAAAAAAACCCCCCGCTAAAACCAGCCTAGGCTGGTCAGTAGGCTGGTTTAAGAGGGGTTTTAACCAGCTAAGACCAGCCTGGAAGTGGCCAAAACCCTTCTTAAACCAGCCTGCTAACCAGCTAAAACCAGCCAACCAGCTTAAGCTCGTTTTAGCTGTTTTTTTCAGCAGGGCAATAATATGCAAAAAAGGAAACATTACATTTAGTAGAACTAATTTATGCTCATAAGTTATTTAAAATGCAAATTGCTCAACTTCGACATTACAAAGCTTATGTCTAACATGGAATAATGACATAGGCTATTTCTATGGCCTGTGATAAAGATGATGTACACCCATACCCCACTCCCCCATATAAAACTAATAAAAATGCTCAAAAACGTCATTTTGACACATAACAGGGTACCTTGTGCAAATCGCTGTTTGTCAAGGAGAATGGGATGTTAGATACATAAACAGTGCTTTTGCTGGGCGCTAAACCACCACTCATATTTATATTTGATATCTGAAAAGAAACAAATAACATTTATCAAAACCTGCAAAGCAAAATATGATACTGAAAGAGCTTACAGAAAACATGTTACGTATAAACTTGTATATAAAAACCAATTCAGACTTACTTAACTGCCAGAACCTTATTGATTTACAGCATGTTTTTCATAATGACGACAATTGTTTTTGTAATGTCTAAAATGTACGTTTAACCAGCAGGTAAATCCGATTCAAAATATCAGCGCACCGCGACCCGGAAGATAAAGAGGCGCCGCTGTAAACAACATAACATTCTCTACCGGAAAACAAATTCACAAAATGAATTGCTTTTTATATAAATCAAAAATACTTATGCAAAGCTCTTAAAGTAAACATACAGTGAATACCAGGCTCAAATTAAATTTAACAGTTATGTTAGTAAAATTGTGTGGCTTTATTTTGAAAAACATTTCGTCTGAACCCGGAAACATTTTGGTTTTGATTGTAGCTGTGGATATTTGTTTAGCAACGGGCTGAGCGTTTCACCACGTTTCGTCTAAAAAATATTATTATTTAGCAAACGTTAATTGACTACAAAAGACAAAAATGTTGCACTGACAGGAGGTATGTCAAGCAAAGAATGTGAACGGTATGTAAACGCTTATTTTGGGGTTACGCATGTGTTCAGTATGCATGCACTGGTCAAAGACGGTATTACAGCGTCTGATTTCAATTAGTTTATCATAAATAAGAGTTTGATGACTAGAGATGCAGACATGTGGGTGAAAACATGAATCAGTATAAATTAGAGTTGATTCCTAGTTGACTGTGAATTTAGCACAAACATACAAGTCAACGCAGCAGAAATTTAATCATTTCTGTTACGTGAGGAACTGTACGCCTAGACTGGCGTCCTTACAGTGTTTCAATAATACGAGCTGGAACTTAAGAATATGTACTGCAAATAAAGTAATGAAAAAGAGCATAGTGATTATCAATGCCCTCTAGACATAAATATTTTTTTATCAGAAGTACTAAATAGTAGCGTTTTCTACTATACATTAAAATGCTATATATGCCTTCTCTTTACTTTACAGTTATTGTGAACGCCATTTTTGTAAACAGGCAAAACTATACATTTATGAGCAATAATTTAATAGTTATGGGTCATAAATAATAATCTGCCTGCTATAGGTATTAGTACATCCATGTTTCTGATTCGCCTACCTCATATTTGTTCATAGATAACCATCATACAACTGAAGACATCCATTTTCCATTCAGAAACTAAAAGTAAGTCATTTAGAGAAATATGCTTGACTTAAAGACTACTTAAAATCTAAATATGATTAAAATGTAGTAAGATATCACTGCCATTTGTATTAAATACTTTTTTTTGTCAGTGTTATGCAATATTTATTGTTTTGTGTAAGTGTCATATGTTTACTGAGGTTTAAGTCTTAATAATATGTCATCTCTGTCCATGTTTTTATATCGCAGTGGCTTTTAGGAGAGATCGAAATATTAGGGATATTTATGAGGAACGGTTTCCAGCAGGGAGAGTGGTAAACACTCTTTATTTATTTATTTATACAATCTACAATCAGATATTTGGTTTATGCTGTGAGACAAACGGCGGTGCTTAAGCTTTTTTGATATTTCAGGGTCCATTTTCAAGAGAAGGTCAAGGGGACAGGAGACCTCCCTTCGGACGGCCAGACGAGGACTATGGCCGTAGTTTTGAATACGATGGCCCTCGGTTTTACCCAAATGGTGCCCCTCGCAACTACCATGGAGAGGATCAGAGAGGTTTTCACGGAGACAGCCATCACTCATTTCCAAATGACCACAGGGGTGGGCCACCCGGTCGAAGGGTGAGTATCAGTGATCAGATATGAACTTCATTAATTTATTTTTTTAATATTTATTCATTCGTTTATTCATGTATTTATTTATTAAAATTCATGTTTTTTTTTTTCGTTTATTTATTGCCTCATTTTGTTATTTTCTTTGTCAGTATGCTGACATTTTATTATTTGTATTCTAGGCATACAACTGATTTATTTATTTAGTATTGTGATATGTATTTTTGTCTTCTATTACCCTTTTTTTTTATTATAATAATTGCTATTAGATTTTTTTCTGAGATAACTCCTTGAAATGTTTTTATTCAGTTCAAAAAAATTAAAAAAGGTCAGATCTGGAGAACACTCAACAATTGCAATTGTATATCTCACTTCTTCGTCATATCATTTCGTATTTTAGCAGGAAGACTTCCCGTACTACAGAGGGCCAAGAGAGGAGCCACATGGTGGACGCCAGATGGACTTTAGGTATTTCACAAGTTCAGCTTGCCGCAAACCAAAAAATGTATCCCTACAATTTTTATAGACCAATTTGGAGTAGACATCACAGTTACGTCACTTGCAGCTGTGCGTGCATTGTGGTAGCAAAAAAACACTGGTAACATGTGGAGGGAAACGGATAAAATCCTTGGAAAAAGAGACTAAATTTTTTGTTTTGCCTTTGCATGTCAGAATCAAATCATTTTTTAAAGAATACTGTCATCAAAGATGCCATCTGAAGCTAAACGCAGACATTTAAACAAACAGTCTATGCTGTGATTGCCCAAAATTTGAACAATAGGTCTACATAATATTCACA
Organism: Labeo calbasu; assembly: GCA_019740295.1. Taxonomy (NCBI): domain Eukaryota; kingdom Metazoa; phylum Chordata; class Actinopteri; order Cypriniformes; family Cyprinidae; genus Labeo; species Labeo calbasu. Next base: position 5,382 of record JAHKKF010538533.1, read on the forward strand.
TGTACAGTACACAGGGGACATATTGTATTAGCCCTACAGTTATAGTATGAAATACTATTTAAACCTCAAACATTTACCTATTTTATCTCACAATTCTGACTATTCTTCTTGCAAATGCAAGTTTATATCTCCTAGTTCAGTCTTTGTAACTCGGTTTACCTCACCAATAGTGAGTTTGTCAATTCTGAGGAAAAAAGGCAGAAGTGTGGGATATAAACTCATGAGCCTGAGCTGAGGGGAAAAGAGAGAATGATGAGTTGATTTTCGTATCTGAATTGACAGATACAATTGAGGTCAAAAGTTTACATACACCTTGCAGAGCCTGCAAAATGTTAATTGTTTTACCAAAATAAGAGGGATTATACAAAATGCATGAGATTTTTTTATTTGGTACTGACCTGAATAAGATATTTCACATAAAAGACATTTGACATGTAGTCCACAAGAGAAAATATTAGTTGTATTTATAAAATGATCCTGTTCAAAAGTTTACATACTCTTGATTCTTGATACTGTTGTTACCTGAATGATCCACAGCTGTATTTTTCTGTTTAGTGATAGTTGTTCATCAGTCCCTTGTTTGTCCTGAACAGTTAAACTGCCCACTGTTCTTCAAAAAAAATCCTCAGATCCCACAAATTCTTTGGTTTTTCTGCATTTTTGTGTATTTGAACCCTTTAACTTATTTTGTCTTCTGGGAAACATGTAAGTAGCTTCTGAAAGGCAGTTCTAAATTTATGCAAAATAAGAAAAATGCACACATATCTGTTCAAAAGTTTACACCTCTGGCTCTTAATGCATAATTTGTCCTTGTGAAGCATCAGTGAGCGTTTGAACCTTCTGTAATAGTTGCATGTAATGCAATGTCCCTCAGTTGTCCTCAGTGTGAAAAGATCGATCTCAAAATCATATAGTCATTGTTGGAAAGGGTTCAAATACACAAAAATTTGTGGGACCTGAAGAGTTTTTCTGAAGAACAGCAGGCAGTTTAACTGTTCAGGACAAACAAGTGACTCATGAACAACTATCACTAAACAAAATGCATATGCATTTCAGATAACCTTTTTTGGATTTTTTTTAGTGCTGAGCTGTTCTGGATCTTAGTGCAATGTGTAAACTGAGTCAGTGGTAGGCATGCCTATTGAAGCACATGTCCAGCATAAGCAGCCGCAGCTACTCACCAGAGCGGGGCAAAGCACATCCTTTCCCGCCTCAGCAGGGGAAAAGTATGAAAAATCTTCAGTCAAAATGCTTGTTCAATCGTGATGTTGGTTCATACAGTTTGAGGTCAAAAGTTTACATACACCTTGCAGAATCTGCAAAATGTTCATTATTTTAGCAAAATAAGAGTGTTCATGTACACCCCTGGCTCTTAATGCATCTTTTTTCCTTCTGAAGCGTCAGGGAGTGTTTGAACCTTCTGCAATATTTGCATATGAGTCCCTCAGCTGTCCTTAGTGTGAAAAAATGGATCTCAAAATTATCATATTCCCAATAATTTAAGCTATTTTTGCTCTCTTTTTTGGGAATAGTGGAAATACTCTCTCTTGTCATGTATTCATGTTAGAGTTTGGAAAAGCTACTGATGCAAAGTGGCCATATGCATTTCAGACAACCTTTTTTGGATTTTTTTTTAGTGCTGAGCTGTTCTGGATCTTAGTGCAATGTGTAAACTAAGTCAGTGGTAGGCATGACTATTGAAGCACATGTCATTTCCCCCAGCAGATGGCAGAACTGCTCCTTATAAAAAAAAAATCTGCATTCCCTCCAGCTATAATGCCTTGTTTTTATACTTTGAGTAAGAGAAGAAGGAAGCCAAGAAACCGAGTGAAGTTTCTTAATAAGGATCATAAATCAAACTCAGAGTTGTCCTACATTCTCTGTTTGGTTTTTGTGGTTCAACTCCCATGGAAATACCCACAGACAGTCACTCTGCCAACTGGATGAGCACAGCGAGCTTCCCAGTGTTTTTCCGTATCTCTTAATCTGCCTCTCTGGCAATTAATTGCAACAGTTCACAGCAGGAATGGAGTGCAGCCAAATGAACTTTGTGTTGGTAGACCCCTGCTAAGAAGCATTAAAAGCTTTTAAATGGTGACTTCATTATTTTCTTAATCGGTAAAATTGTTACACAAAGAGCCTGTATAAACAAGAAGTATTTTCTGTAAAGTAGAGGATTCAAATTTGTTCATACATTGAGAAAATGTGGTGTAGAAACAATTACCACTCAAAAAATCTTACCACTTGGTGGCGCTTTTGTAACTGGACAGTGAATCATGCCTCTCTTCTTATTAAAATCAGACATTCCCAAGATTCAGTTTTGAAGAATGTCTTTTATGTGGTCTTATAAAGCATTTTCCTGCTAATTCGAATAATCAGGCTTGTCAAACATGCTTTAAACTACCTGTTTTGACCTTTCCAGTGCTTTAATCTGTCATGATGGCCTGTGATTGGGAATGAGAGGTTAACCTTTTTTCGGCTTGGGGTAATATCCTAGCTTCATATTGGCAGTAAAGACAGACATGTGGTAATTTGCTCTGTTAGTCCAGGGCAGACAGGGTCACCTGCACTTCAAACAGTTGTGAGGGTCATTAAAGTTTTGCGAGGTCACTGTGTGCGGACACTTTGTCGTGTGTGTTTGTAAGAGGGGAACCTGGCTGAGGTTCAGGCCAGGGTCACTCGGACCAGGTGCCTGTGATTCTTTTACGTCCTCCCTCTCGCCTGTGCGGCAGGCCGTATAAGTGGCACGTAATCGGCCTGCGCGACCGGAGGGCCCTGGCAGGGAAACCAAGTCGAGGGGGAGCAGAGTAAACTGAAGGGGGTTTTACTGCCGCTAGAACAGATGTGTGTTAATGAATGTCTTGGTTGCGGGCGGACTCGGCAGAGCTGCGGTGCTGCTCTGTTAGGCAGCGCTGCAACTTTTTACAAGCCTCATTTTGCCCTCCTCTTTGTGCAGTTTATATTGAGTTGCTTTTTACAAGCAGGATGTGAAGCCGCTGGCTTGGGCCTTGCACAAATAGGTAAAGTCTTAAATGAAGCAGAGCCCAGTGTGGAAACTAGTTTAAGAGAACCTCCTCTGTGTCATCAGGACCAGGGGTGTCCCGCACAACCCACAAGTTTATAAAGATATTACAAAATTATAGCTGCCTCTGCTTTTCTGAATATTTATTGACCCCCCAAAAAGTCCGTCAACAAAGGGATAGTTCACCCAAAAATGACATTGAAACGTGGGGTCCAGAGTTGTTTTTAACCTTACTGACTTTCATATGGACAAAAACAATTAAAACATCCTTCAAAATATAATCATTTGCCTACCACAGATAGAAGTCAGTTATATGTGTTATGAAAAAATATATGTGACCTTGGACCACAAAACCAGTCTTAAGTAGCACGGATATATTTGTAGCAATAGCCAAAAATAGTGTATGGGTCAAAACTATCAAATTTTTCTTTTATGCCAAAAATCATTTGGATGGTAAGTAAAGATCACATTCCATGAAGATGTCTTGTAGATTTCCTACCGTAAATATATCAAAACTTAATTTTTTGATTAGTAATATGCATTGCTAAGAACTTAATTTGGACAACTTTAAAGGTGATTTTTCTCAATATTTAGATTTTTTTTTTATTTTTGTACCCTCAGATTCCAGGTTTTCAAATAGTTGTATCTTGGCTAAATATCTGTCCTAACAAACTATACATCCATACAATTAAAAAAAAAAAAAGACCATTGTGACTGGTTTTGTGGTCCACGGTCACATATATGATACATATCATTTGAATCCCAGTCCTGAGGCCAGTGGAAACACCTTGGCTCCTCTCCCTTGACCCTTCGTCTCAATACACTCAGCGTCTGACCCTACAGGGCATGGTTCATATAAACAAGCGTCTGAGATTAAGAGATTGTCCCCCCTTTAACCCTCTTCTTAACCTGTCAGAGGGCAGTGGACAACTACTTAAACCACATGCACTTTGACTGTTTTTTTTTTTTTGCTATGATTTTGCTTTTGTGTTTGTTAATTTAGCTTATTTTTTGCGTAATTTATTCTGTTTTGGTTAGAATGTGTTTTAATTATTTAATAATAGTAGTATTGTGAAATATTATTGCTATTTAAAATAATTATTTTCTGTTTTAATAAATTGTAAAATGTAACTTATTCCTGTGATTGCTGAATTTTGATTTTAATTTTACTTTTTTATTAATTTTTTATTATTTTTTTTTTTATTTTTATTTTTGGTTTAGTATGTTAAAAAAAAATGTTTAATGAGGAAAAAATTGTAATGCTTAAAGGGATAGTTTACCCAAAAATGAAAATGTTGTCATTAATAACTCACCCTCATGTCATACCAAACCTGTAAGACCTTTGTCTTAGGAGCAAAAATGAAGCTATTTTTAATGAAATCTGAGAGCTTTCTGACCCTGCATGGACAGCAGAGCAACTACTATGTTCAAGGCTCAGAAAGATAGTAAGGACATTGTTAAAATAGTCCTTGTGAAATCAGTGCTTCCGCAATGTTATGAAGATACGAAAATACTTTTTGTGTGCAAAGAAAGCAAAATAATGACTATATTTTTCCATCTCTGTCTCCTTATTACATTTCTGGGTAGTTGCGTTGCTGTCTACGCAGGGTCAGAAAGCTCTCAGATTTTTGTTCCAAAGATGAACGAAGGTCTTACAGGTTTGGTATGACATGAGGAAAGAAAATCTTTTTGATTTCATCAAAAATATCTTAATTTGTGTTACAAAGATCAGCGAGATCTTACGGGTTTGGAACGACATGAGGGTGAATAATAAATGACAGTGTTTTAATTTGTGTGTGAACTATCCATTTAATATATCTAATCCATAATGTAAATGCAAATATTTGTCTTATTTCTTTCCCCATCTCAGACCGAGCAATCGTGCAGGTCCTCCACCAAATACACGAGTCCAGGGTTCTTACCCTCCACCCAGATCTTTGCCTACAATGGCCCCTGATGCAGGAGATGACACCCTCATGCAGGCCATAATGAACCTGGATAGGGGGTTTGTATTCAGACACGTTAAATGTAAAATGCCCCATGTTATTCTACTAGGGAATAGATACTGAAAAAAAACTTTGTGTATCTGTTCTCATTTCTCTCACAGGGAGGAGCGGGACAACTTGAGAAGAAAGGCGCCGTTTCCTCCAGTACGTGAACGCTCTCCAGCTCGGCGGGATGTCCCGCCTTCCCCGCACAGTCGGTCGGGGTCCAGCATAAGCAGTCGCAGCTACTCACCAGAGCGGGGCAAAGCGCATCCTTTCCCGCCTCAGCAGGGGAAAAGTATGAAAAATCTTCAGTCAAAATGCTTGTTCAATCATGATTTTGGTTCATAGTTTGAGGTCAAAAGTTTACATACACCTTGCCGAATCTGCAAAATGTTCATTATTTTAGCAAAATAAGAGTGATCATGTACACCCCCCCGGCTCTTAATGCATCTTTTTTCCTTCTGAAGTGTCAGTGAGCGTTTGAACCTTCTGCAATAGTTGCATATGAGTCCCTCAGCTGTCCTTAGTGTGAAAAAATGGATCTCAGACTCATACAGTCATTGTTGGAAAGGGTTCAAATACACAAAAATGCTGAAAAACCAAATAATTTGTGGGACCTGAAGGATTTTTCTGAAGGACAACGGGCAGTTTAACTGTTCAGGACAAACAAGGGACTCATGAACAACTATCATTAAACAAAAAAACCCTCTTATTCTAGTAAAATTAACATTTTGCAGATTCTGCAAGGTGTATGTAAACTTATGACATCAACTGTATATACTACCATTCAAAAGTGTGGACTTGAAACGGAAGTGTATATACTTATTATACACGCGTATAATAATGCTTGGAGTTTCAGCTTTAATTTGTAGGTTATGACCTCAAGATTTCATATGCTGCTCATATGAAATTGTGTAATGCCAGTGGTGTTCGCAGGTATAGACAGTCTGCCAAACGTCTCTGCAATTGACTTGGAGAAATCTCATTGGTGGGATCTCCCACACGCACAGACTGTAGACGGTACAAAGGGTCAGTGCACAGCTTGAAGTGTAGTCTTTGACCTGACGTGGACTATATGAAACATGCGGAATAGCCTGTTGATTGATTTAAAGGCTTTCTTGACTAATTTGCACGCAAGCACATTTTAATACGCCCAGCTGCAGAGTGGAACACCTTTCCCCAGTTGCTTTATTCTTCTTATAAACTAGATAAATGTCCCAAATGCTTCCCAGACAGGTTTGATTTGAGTCGTAATGTTTGAAAATAGACAGGCTTGGACATGACTGTACCCAAGCGTCCACCGCAGACCTCCGATCACAGATGATGTCACTCAAAGCCTGTCCTAATAAAGACTCCCATCTGTGTTTGTTTCGCTGTTCTCTGTTACTATAATGAGATCCGCAGTAATAAGCTCCAGAGCGACGCTTCGAGCAGCCAATATTGGATGCACGTGTTAGGGTTGACATACCCCAAGTGAGCGTGCTGCTCTGAAAAGATGGAGCAGGCTTGCATGAGATCATATGATCTAACCTCTAATATTGATCAAAGAAATGCTTCAGAAACACCTGAATTATTTTTTGATGATGTACAAAAATGTTTCCTGTGTTTCAGGATATGAGGAGCCGTTCGGGCCAGGAAGAGGACCGGGTGAGTAAAACATTTGCGTTCTAGGGGGATATAGATCATATGGTCATATTTATTATGCATCAGAAAGCATGCATTAATTACATTTTGGAAAATTGTCATTTAGTCTAAAACAGAATAGTGTTTAAAAATGAAGAAAAATGATACAGTTGAGCTCGAAAGGTTACATACACCTTGTAGAATCTGCAAAAATGTTAATTATTTGACCAAAATGAGAGGGATCATACAAAATGCATGTTATTTTTTTATCTAGTACTGACCTGAATAAGATATTTCACATAAATAATGTTTAACGAGAAAATAATAGTTGAATTTATAAAAATGCTCCTGTTCAAAAGTTTACATACACTTGATTCTTAATACTGTGTTGTCACCTGAATGATCCACAGCTGTGTTCTTTTGTTTAGTGATAGTTGTTCATGAGTCCATTGTTGGTCGTGAACAGTTAAACTGCCTGCTGTTCTTCAGAAAAATGCTTTAGGTCCCACAAATTCTTTGGTTTTTCAGCATTTTTTTTGTATTTGAACCCTTTCCAACAATGTCTATGATTTTGAGATCCATTTTTTCCACACTGAGGACAACTGAGGGACTCATGCAACAATTACAAAAGGTTCAAACGTGCACTGATGCTTCCGAAGAAAGCACAATGCATTAAGAGCCGGGGGATGAAAACTTTTTGAATTTGAAGGTAAGGGTAAATTTAAAGTTTTGTCTTCTGGGAAACATGCGAGTATCTTCTGTAGCTTCTGAAGGTCAGTATTAACTGAGAAAAATATGATATTTAGCCAAAATAAGAAAGATGTACATATCTTCATTCCTTTCAAAAGTTTACACCCCTGGCTCTTAGTGCATTGTTTTTCCTTCTGGAGCACTGTGAAACACTTATTCTTTGATGAATATAAAGTTCAAGAGAGCGGCATTTATTTGAAATAGAATTCTTTTGTAACATTATAAATGTCTTTACTTTCATGTTTGATGTATTTGCATCCTTGATAGTTAAAAGTATTAAAGTATTAATAAAAAAAACTGCTCAGACGTCTGAGTGGTAGTGTAAATAGGAATTTCCATTGCCAGGATACCTTTTTATATGAATATTTTGGAAAGCAAAACATGTAGAAAAATCATACTCCTTTTAAATCCTGATAAAGCAAGTTTATGGCTCGCACACAAGGCGATTTTGTTTCGCTTCGCTTTATAAGTTAAAGGTCAGCCTGCAGTCACAGTAACTTGAGAGAAAGCGTTGCTAATCGCACCATCGTAGAGCCTCGTTTTGTTTGTCTGCTTTCCTCTCACTTCCTTTGGCCGGGGATCGTAAAAAGTCCACAGGCGTGTGTCTGATTGCTAAACCTTTCCTTTTTCTCTAGCTTTCGTCCGTTCCCTTTTCACTTCTCTTTGCCAGATGTTTGATGTGCAGGCATACGTCGCAAAAAGATTTAGATTTGAATCTTAAATCAGTGTAAATCTAAACATAACTTCTGGTTGCAGTCTTCTCTCCGCTCCAAATCAATTTAGCCAGCATTCCTTCATCTCTCGCCGAACGAATCCGTAGGTGTTGAGCCCACAGCTCACACGGAGAGGGTCAAGGGGTGACACTGCAGGCACCTGGCTGTGGTTTGCCTGCAGGGAAGAGCCCTGATCGGCAGAGAGGGAACCACCTGGTTCTGCACGCCAGCTGGATGTTCGGAAAGCAAAAAGGATCCGTTTCAGCATGTGAAAACGTTTACAGCACCAAATGAGTCAAGCAAGGCCGTATTCCGTTGCTTTCTGGGGGATGTTGATCCATGTCCAAACTATAGCTGCATTGTTGGCTAGCGTCCTACAACAGATGCTTTGTTTCTTATGTTCTGATCCCAGTCTTTCATCTTCCACAGACAGGGAAAGGCCCCCCGGCCCCTCCGTGAGTGCATCACGAGATGGTTCGCCCCATAGCTCCGTATCAGCCACTAAGGTGAGTCGCACAACGCACACACGCAGCTCCCAAACAGATGTGCTTACCAGAACACTCCCTTTCATCCACTAAAATAATAATAAGTGTGACATGCCAGCAATTTCAGCTGATGGTGAAAAAACACTGGAGATTTTTCCTTCTTTTTGAAAAGCAGTTTGCTTGCGCTTTCCTCTCTCCCATATGATGGGTTTTAAAGAGATCTGTTTGGTATACGAAAGGCAAGCGGTCCGTGTCTTGTTTATTCAGACTCTAAGCACGGTTCTGACACAAAACACGGCGGGTCGCTGAAGGAGAGTCATGGACATCATTGGGCCACCCAGGCCGCAGCAAGGCTAAAAAAAGAGGGAGAAATCCATTAGCTCAACTCTCGGCTTTATCTCAAGATCTTATCGGAGGCTCAGAGCACTCTGGACATACTCTAGGGAGCACTGAGAGCCTAAAATAATTTTGTTAAGCTGTTTCTCTCATGTACTCTCTCTTTTTACTTTTTTGTGTTTAGGTGAACCGAATCTGAAAATAATCATGGTGCACGTACAAAATATTTTTCTCAAAAAAAATAAATAAATAAACACTTCAGTGATTCCTGGGACATGGGACAAAACTGCTTCCCTTACTTAAGAAGCTTAGGAAAAAAAGAATAACTTATTAAGTTTAATAATAATAGGTAATTGTGTATTAAATTTAAGTGTCACGACTATAATATGTCAGCTCTGTCACCCAAACTGTAAAGAAATTGTTTAGGATTTTTAGATATTTTCTTTGTTTTGAGTAGGTACAATTAATAGTTAGAAATACTACATACTACACAAAATTGTATTGTAAAAGCATGATGTACAAAAATAGTATTTATAGTGTTTTTTTTTTTATGGATGATTTTTTTAAATAAATAAAATATATTTATTATAAATTATAAATGATTATTTGTATATTAGCATTATATTTATATGTAAATTATACAAAAGTGGGAGGTTGCACCCATACATTTCTGAATACATACAGAAATAAAGCTGCAAGCAGCGATTACCGGGGTTAAAGCGCTTTAAGACATTTAAGCACATATAAAAAAAGGACATTATGTAACCACCTAAATTAATTATTAAAAAAACATTTTTGGCAATCCAGGTAATTTACCATAGAAATAGTATGTTTATTTATTTATTTTGTTTGACATTTATGACTGTTATAGTGCCAGCTGTGGTCCAATCTCCTTAAAACTTTGTATGCTTGTTTAGAATCAGCTGTCACAAGTTTTGAGTTCTCTTTCTTTTAGGCTTTGTAGGATGTTGGGTAAACCCGACCCCATCATAGCTTATTAAAGGGTAGATTTCAACAATTTTTTTGACATTATTGACCTGGAGAGTCCAGAGAATTGTACTGCAGTGTTTTTTTACATCATCTCAATCGTTTAACAAACAATTTGATTGACAGCAGTGATTCTAGAGGCAAAGTTGTCCGGAATGAGGAGTTCTATCATCTGATACAAATATCACGTATGTGTTCAAAAACCGTGCAAAGTTACAATCGTTTACGCCCTTGAAAAATGTAATATCGCCTTGTCTAATAAGTGCTCAAATGTTTTTTTTGTGATACGCAAATGTCCTTATAGACACTTGTGGCACTTTGGACCAAGACCGTGCACAGCGATTTTCATGTTGATAGTTTTCTGAGTTTTATCTCATTCAGGTCAGGAATTATGGGCCCTGCCCCTTTTGAATGTTTTGGCTTCCTTTTGCGACGGCGAGGCGAAAGTTCAACGTTTTTTTTGATAATTATTCATATTCACTCTCTAGAGAATCTTTCTGCACTGGTTTGGTCCCGATCAGATGAAAAACCTAGGACTAGTTCGCAAAAGTATTATTACTATTATTATTTTTTTTTTTTAAATCCAAAGTAACCAAAAATTCTGACGGATTCCGACAACATAAGACATTTGAGCCTGCGACTGATTGTTTACGAGTTATGAGCGATTTCGTATTTTTGATCGCTGTAGCGCCCCCGCCAGGGCAATTGGGGCATGTGTTGGTGGTGTTGCCGGCGTTGTGAGTACTACCATCCCTCCAACTTCTAAGTCTCTATGACTTACGGTTTGATCTGCAGTCAGTTTTATGTGGAGATTGCTAATCCTTGGCCGTTCTAACAATTACAATAGGGTTTCAGCACTACGTGTTTAAACCCCTAATAATTTTTTAAATATTTAATTTTTGTTTCTTGTTTTATCCCAGTACTCAAGCATTGTTTTGCCTTATTATGCCTTATTAAAGAACCTATGTGAGTTTCTTTTGTTTGATGACTTTGATTCACCTCTGAACTATATACAGATGAAAGTTGTTTCTGGTTGGTGGACGTCTCAGTCCTTGAGCCTTTGATCTTCTTCCATAGCTCTGTTCATGGGGCATAAGCCATAACCTTGTGCCTTAGATGAAAAGGCTTTGCCAGTGTAAACTGGGCCTGATAGGCGGTCTCTTAAGTTCAACAAACACACTTGTTTTGGGGATTCATTGTTTGAAGTACAAAGAACAGATGCAGCGAATGCATTTTGCTGTGGTGGGCTCATGTTTGTTTGTAATGCCTTTGCAAATCTTGTGTTAAATACATTTCTAGCCCCACTTAGATCAAATGATTGTTATTAGTTTGAGTTTGGTTAATTAGTGTGGGAAAATTCATTTTCTGAGATAAAACGATCTTAATAGACATTGCCAGCTTGTTAAACTTTTTTATGTCTGACTTTTTCCATTCTGTCATACGGTGACGTTGTTCTGTTTGCTTGTTTGTCCAGCATTTGATGGTATTTTTACTCTAAATGTGTTTCTGGATTAATCTAGCCTTTAAAAACACCTAGTTCTGTGTATTGCAGGAGGACGTTACAGTGGTGGAAGGGCCCTCAGATGAAGTTCCACCCATCGTAGATGAAGCTTCCTCCGTCATGGATGACTTTCAAGAACGACGAGCTCAAGCTATTGCTGCCAAGGCTCGGGAAATTGAAAAGGTTTGAGAAATTCCCTCAGCAGTTTTTGAGCTTACATTTCCGTAGGTTTAAGAATTTCTAAAATAGTTGCCATTTGTGCCATTTAATGGCCACATACTTGTTTTAATGCCTCCTGTTCAGGATGCTGTATATTATTAATAGGGCTGCCAGAGTTAAATAAAGAGTTTAACTGAATACATTTTAGGTACTTTAATGCATCAAAAAGATTACATAATTTATTATGTTCAACAACATCATTTAAAAGAGCATTTTGAGTACTTTTGAGCACTACCACTTGCATGTATTTTGTCTTTTTCCTAAGGACATACAAAGGTAAACACACACTGTAATACAGTTCCTCCTCTCTCCTCTTCCTCTTTACTGGCCCTATTAAATGAGAGATGGGATCCCGCAGGAGTGGTGCGTCAGCCCTCCTATTGAGCACCAGCCTTTGGCTAAATAGCTGCTGACACTGCATGATTTTAACTGTCGGCTTTTGACCCACCCTTGAGCTTTATTGGGTTATTTACATATCTAAAATAATTTTGCTTTATATGCATTGCCAGGTTTTTCTGTTGACTCACAGGAAGCCATTTGAATCAGTTTTAGTCTTTGAATAGCTCTTTGTATTCTCGATCATTTAAGCATCGTTTCCTGCATAAATGACTGACAGATCTACATTTCTGTAATTTGTTCAGGATTTTAGTTTTTTTCTGGACCGCTTTTGAAGTGGAAGTCAAAGTGTGTTTTGATTTGCCCTGAACGCACATATTTTAGTGACAGTGTGTGGATGCCTTTCAGGCCAAAGCCTGTTATTTCACAAAGTGTGTGTGTTGTTTCTGTTTAAGTGTCCACCAGATGTTTAGCTTCTCCTTCAATCTGGTCTAGCCATCTCTACACGCTACACTTTACCTTTTTTCAACAAACATTTAGCTGGCATGCACTATACAACATGGTTTTTATATATACACTTAAACAATATGTATCTAAAGGGTCCGTGAGAAACAAAAGGAGAAATTTTGAAGGAGTTGTTTTCCGTGCAATAACATTGACTGCGTTCTGAACATTTTAAGTGTCAGAGCATCACAAAAATGGACACTTCAGCTAGTTTACATATATTCTGAAACATTACGGCTTACAAACAAGGAGTCTTTAACCCTTCATCTCCTTTATTTAATCTTGAACATTTGTTATTCAAAAATCAATAGACCAATTTGGAGTAGATGTCACAGTTACGTCACTTGCAGCTGCATGTGCATAGTGGTTGCAGAAAAACACTGTTAACAAGTGGAGGTAAACGGGTACAATCCGTGGAATAAGAGAAACTATTTTTGTGCCTTTTGATGTCAAAATTGGAATGCAAATACATTTTATAGAATAGTGTCGTCAAAGACGCCATTTGAAGCTAAACGCATACGTTTAAATGTACATGCAATGGATGAAAACTGCTATGATTACTCTATTTTTAAAGCATAAATTTGATTTAAACAATAGGTCTACATAATATGCTGTTCATAGGGGACGTATTGTATTAGCCCTACAGTTACAGCATGAAATATTATTTAAACCTCTTACCATTAACGTTTTTACATAACGTTTATTTATTTTATTCACAATTCTGACTATTTTTCACGCAATTGCAAGTTTATATCTCCTAATTTGGACTTTATAACTCAAAAATAGTCGGTCTGAAAAGCCAGAAGTGTGGGGTATAAACTCCTATTCTGAGCCGAGGGGAAAAGAGAGAATGATGAGTTGTTTTTCCTTATTAGATTTGTGAGATGTAATCTTGGAATTGCAAGAATAAAGTCAGAATTTTGAAATGTAAAATCAAATTGACCTTTTTTTATTCTTTTATTCCATGGCTCCATAAACTGAAACTTGAAAACCGTCATTTTTTTGCCGCCTAGAAAAAAAACGTCATCCTTGTTTCGTATCTGTAAGACTATCCCACTATCTAACATCAGTTTCACTGAATGACAGTGCTTATTGCTGGGTGACAAGCTCTTGTAATATGCGGAGAACATTTTGAAAATGACATCTAATCAATATAATTCTGTTTAAATTTAACTATTTTGTACCATATCCCTGTAATTCTCTAGCCGTTTCTGCAACCATGATGCGCGTGCATCCTAAATGTTTACAAACCTATAATTGGTCTATAGTTGATTCAGCACTCAAAATCTGAAACATTAATTAAATAATAGGACTGTTCTCAGTTGCTGACTCACTATGGTTTTCCATCCAAAGTTTTAAATTGAAATTATGCACAGAATTTAAATATCACATGAAACATTTGCAAATAAGCACATCTCCATCTAATGAGTCTAAGAGAACAAAATTGTCTCTTCCTGATAAACTGGCACTAAATATCACCAAGAAATGTAGGAGGAGCCACTGAATGTAATAATATTCATGCATGATAAATTAGTTGCGCCTCAGAGAGAGCAGACGAAATACACTAAATGAGGTCATTACTTTCAGAGGTGGATCCTGGCTGTTTGAGAATGCAGTCGTGTAAGATGGGAGTAATGTTCTGGGAGGCAATTATACAGAACTACTTTGACGACATTTGAATGAGCATAAAAAACATTTCAGATGCTGTGCAATAAAATCAGTCCACTGGTTAGTCAGGTTGTGCCATCGCATAGCACAAAGTCAAAAAACACCTCAAGTGAGTTTAAAAACTTTTTTGCAGATTTATGGGATTTTTATTTTTGAAGTTTGGCATTTACATCACTTGTTTCTGATGCGATACTTCAAAATGTGCATAAAAACAGGGTCTTTGTTCACGACATTTATCGATTTATTGTGGAGAATTCAGTAAATAATGATTTCAAGTTCAGTTTGTTTTTACCAAGCGCTGTCATATAGCTTCAGAAGCCTTGAAGTATAGCGCACAAGTTGTCATAGACCTCTTTTGATTCTTTATGGAGCTTTTGCATCCTTTTTGTAGCTTGAAAGCCTATGTCCGCATTGGGACTAATTAAATAGAAAATACTGACCAGTACAGTTCTTCAACATTGTTCATGAGAGTGTGTTAAATGATGAATGAAATATAATTTATGGATAAACTATTTCTTTTTTTTATTGTTTGGTTTTTATCTGTTCAGTATTATGATCTTCTTACTTATGTTTCATTTTGGCAGTGTGCGTATACTTTAAACAAGTTCAGTTCGAGTCATGCTCAAAGAGGAATCCAGTAGGCTCGCGATTGTTTTGTTTTGACCAGCAAGACGTTTATTTTACAGATGAGCCCGTGTGATTCTAACGAGGCTGAATTCCTTACTGCTAAAGTACTGTAAGTAGGCCATCTTTGTTGTCATAGTTCTGCAGTCCACGGTGAGGCTTAATCTGGGTCTGAAGCGAAGCTTTTGAGGTCTATCGGGGATGTTTGACTCCTTCGCTCTTTAATCGCGTTTGATGTTTCTGATCTGAAAATGTCAGATCAAATAAAATAATAGACTGATGCACAGTCGCCCCCAAAGACCATTACCCTTGCATGTTGTTTTGCTATGCTTTTTCTGCGCTTCTGTTCCAGAACACAGACATTGGAGTACTTTTTAAACTTTATTAAGCTGAATATGCATCATTAAAAATGATTATTTGGCATTGCAAATTAGTGCTTTGTGGGTTTTAGTCCATATTTTTGGGGGCATCTAAATTCTATATGTGACCCTGGACCACATAACCAGTCATAAGGGTAATTTTTTTGAACGCTAAATAAATAAGCTTTCCATTGACGTATGATTGTTAGGTTAGTTAGACAATATTTGGCCGTGATATAACTGTTTGAAAATCTGCAGTCTGAGGGTGTAAAAAATCTAAATGTTGAGAAAATTACTAATCAAAAAATAAGTTTTGATATATTTGCAGTAGGAAATTTACAAAATGTCTTCATGGAACATGATCCTTACTTAATATCCTAATGATTTTTGGCATAAAAGAAAAATCGATCATTTTGACCTATACAATGCATTTTTTGGGCATTTTTACAAATAATACCCATGCTACTTAAGGTTTTGTGGTCCAGGGTCACACATATTTACAGTAAAAGTTCATTGCATTTAACTGATGTTAGCTGTAACGTTTAGCCCATATTGGTGTGCGTACAGCTGAATGTATTAAAATTTAATAAATAAATAAATTTAATTAATAAATGCCAAGACGTTATACTCTTAAGAGATTAAATAATAATTAAATTTTGGTCTGAACTGAACTTTAGCTGAACCGCTGTTAAAGTTATTAGTGTATAGATACTTTCCCGCTTTTCCCTTCTTGTC
The DNA here is from genome assembly GCA_019740295.1 of Labeo calbasu. Lineage (NCBI taxonomy): Eukaryota > Metazoa > Chordata > Actinopteri > Cypriniformes > Cyprinidae > Labeo > Labeo calbasu. The sequence continues at coordinate 21,232 of JAHKKF010538533.1, forward strand.
TCTCCCACCCTTCCTGAATAATTCTCTGCTATCTTTACCCGGAATCAGGAATCAGCCTCCCACAGTACAAAAATGACACTTGAAAGGCTGAACAAGAACACACGCACTCTCGAGGTCCCGTTAAGCTTTCCTGTTTGATTGGGTAACAGAGGTGGGGTTCACAGGAAGTCTATGGAAGTAGAGCATGCACTAGGAAATCGCTTCCCAGCATTCTTGGCATTGTTATGAATTATTCAATCTCAGGGTGGCTATGGTGGCTTTGTACATTTTAAGAATATAAAACGTCTTAAAATAGGACATAGCAAAGCAGTATGTGTTAGAATCACAAGTGCTATTTTTAAAATGTTCAGCAGTAAAACAGTAGCGACTAGAATAAGTTTACTTTAAAAATAGTGGTCGTTTGGAACTTCCTGTTAACCTCTGCTTCAGATCATCCCTGCTTAATCAGTTTAATAGTGGTTTATTGTGCACCTAGGAGTCTTTTCTACTGTACTCGGATGACATTGCGATAACAGTATGCGAAAGGCATAATAAACCCCCTCTTCTCATCTAATTTGAATTTAATTCTAGGCCACACATACAGTTAACGCCCACATGGACTCTCAGTTATTCATGAGAATCTTGTGGACGGACTTTCTCTTGCAGTGCCAGGATCTTTAACTCGTATCTAACAGGGTTTACGCCTGGCAAACATAAAATGGGCAAAAACAAGGAACCGTTTAGAGGGATAGTTCACCCAAAAATGAAAATTTTGTCATTAATTACTCACCCTCATGTCCCCGTAAGACCTTCGTTCATCTTTAGAACACAAATAAAGATATTTTTGATGAAATCCGAGAGCTTTCTGACCCTGCATAGACATCAACACAACTATCACGTTCAAGGCCCAGAAAGTTAGTAAGGACATTGTTAAAATAGTCCATGTGACATTAGTGGTTCATCCGTAATTTTATGAAGCTGTGAGAACACTTTTTGTGCGCAGAGAAAACACAAATAATGACTTTATTCAATAATTTAGTCTTCGACTACTAAATGACCATCTAAAAGCTGAATAAAAAAGCTTCCCATTGATTTATGATTTGTTAGGGTAGGACAATATTTGTTCGAGATACAACTATTTGAAAACCTGGAATCGGAGGGTGCAAAAAAATCTAAATATTGGGAACTGTGAAGTTCTTAGCGATGCATATTACCAATCAAAAATGAAGTTTTGGTATATTTACGGTAGGAAATTTACTAAATATCTTAATGGAACATAATCTTTACTTTATCCTAATGATTTTGGGCATAAAAGGAAAATCATTTTGACCCAAACAATGTCTTGTTGGCTGTTGCTACAGATATACCTGTGCAGCTTTATAGTAAGCCAAGTTTATAGTACAGATCTAAATTTATAACTAACGTTATTTTCAACCTGTTTGGTTTTTCTAAAATAGCACGTAGGCTGCAGAGCTCCAGCGACCAGGTTTATCGGTTAAGCGTTAATGCAATTTAAACAGTCAC
>JAHKKF010538533.1:22784-73128 GCA_019740295.1 Labeo calbasu
CTCTTAACCTGTAGCCTCAGGCTACTGAGAACTTCCTTTCTACATCATTTATCCATTCTATTCTGGAATGTTCTAATTGACTATTAGAGTCTTCTCATTGAACCTATTCAACTTAATGACTATTAGAGGCAGTTCTCACACAAGAACTCTGGGCTTTGTGTGTGGGCCTCGGTGATTCCTGGAACCAGGTGATCTCATTTTACTAGAACTTGACTCAGCCATGGGAAAGAGCCCTTATGAGAGAAGCTAATGAGGAGCTTGCTGCAAAAAAAAAAAAAATGTTAGTCAGCACAATTAGTTGGGTGGCCACATTTCATTTTCAGACTTGTGAGGGCATGTTGCAGGAATCACGGAAGATATTGAATTGTCTTTTTTGGTTAATCATGCCCAAAGTTTGTTGTATTTTAAGTACTTCCAGATGTTGTATGGTTATGTAATGTCAGGGCCATGTCGGAAACTGCTGAGATGTTTAACCATCACTTTCTTTCGGTTTTGGTTGGACGCATCGTGTTGCTCCGTGCCATCGTAAAGTCGTGACGGTTTGATTTTATCACTGTCTCCTGATGTAAATTGTAGAGTGAATTTCAAGATATGATCTCCAGCTATAAGTTACATGTCCTGAGGGCTGTGTGTGAGTGAAGGTAATTGCAGAGGTTATGCAGACTCCCCTGGGTCTGAAGCATTGCTTTGATGTCCAGAAGTGTTTGATTATCCAACCACAGTAAACATAACTGAGCTCTGAGAGTTTTGGTTTAGGGCTTTGTTCTGTCGTCTGGATGGCAGATCAGAAAGGCAGAATGTTCTCTCAAATACACAACAAAACCGCTCTCCATCCCCATGTCTTCTGTGAATAGAAAAAGTTAGATTAAAGATGCTTTCATGGTCCGTTCCATGAGATGGGTCTTAAGACTGTGTTATGATAGTCAACACAATGTATTTGCCATAAAAGTAAAGTACAAGCATGTCTGTTTCCAGTCAGATTAATGCTTTTTTTTGTATTTTGTTTTCCATGGCCAATGAAAATTTCAAGACAGTAAATACATATCTGAATGGTTTGCTCAGCAGAAGAAAAAAAATCATATTGTTAAGCTCCGTGATGAATTATTATCAAGTAATTGATGTCTGAGCTTGTCAAGGCATGTTTTTATGTTGGTTAGAAAGCCAAATGGAAAAGAAAATCACATTTTACAGTACCACCTTTTTCGATTCATATTTTGAGTTGTAGTTTTTGTAAGTGACTATGAATATACACTGTTATGTGTTGATTGGGATTGGCAGTGATATTGTGTCTGTTTACACCTTGTCTGATTTATTAAAACAGTTCCATTTATAACTGGCCACATAAATGTGTCTCTGCAAAATGGATATAAATCTATAGAAGCCTGTTTTTGCCACTGAATAAAAAAATAAAAAGGTAATTGCAACTTTTTACCTTACAATTTAGACTTTTTTGTTTCTCGCAGTTGCGAGTTTACATCTTGCAATTCTGACTTTTTTCATAGAATTCTGAGATATAAACTCGCAATTATAAGTCAAAGTCACAATTCTGAGATATAGCTCGCAATTGCAAGTTATAAAGTCAGAATTGCGAGACAAACTCGTAATTCTGAGAAATAAAGTCGCAATTCTGATAACATATCAGTATTATTTTTGCCCTCAGAATTGAACTTTATAAGTCGCAATTGCTAATTTCGTACAGTTCTGAGAAAAAAAGGCAGAATTGCAAGACATAAACGTGCAATTCTGAGACCATATCAGTCTTTTTGCCCTCAAAATTGGACTAAGTTGCAATTGCGAATTTCGTACAATTCTGAGGGAAAAAGTCAGACTCACATTTGCGAGAAAAAAGTCAGAATTGCAAGTTTTCATATTTCTCGCAATTGTGAGTTTATATCACATAATTCTGAACAATCACAATTCTGAGATGAAAAGTCGCAATAACCTTCAATTTCCACGCCGTATTGACATTTAACGGATTTCACGTCAACGGAAGCAACAGATATGCATTGAAATGCGTCCCAGACCTGAAGTGGTTTGAGCCATAGATATATATAGGTAGATGCCACATTAGACCGCACTAGTTGGTTGACGCGTCCGCAGTCTTAGAACGATCTATATGTCGTCACTCACAATAAAAATCAACGAGTTTCAGCGTGCAACAACATTGTGCAGCATCTGGTTGTAAAAAACTGCTTAAATATAAATTCCTGAAGAAACTGGATAAACTTTTGCAGGTAAGAATGTGTTGGTTTGTGTTTTTAATATGTATTAACTCAGTATTGCAGGTTTTTAGACTGAAATACCTTGTTAGCAAACGGCTTTGTTTTGTTGTATTGTGTTAGTTTAGCAAAAGCATCTTAAATCTACTGAGAATATAGATAGTCATACATGTGTATATCTACTTGCTGTGGTTATTGGCTTGGGTTTGAGCAGTCGGATTTAAATCCTGTCTCAAAGCATTTCAGGGAGCCTTTACACCTGGTCTTTTCGCGATCGGATAGCTATGTGACCAGTGTAACAAGGAAGCAGCCTGTTGGATTATATTGCATTATAATTTCAAACATTATACTGTGTTTTTTTAGGTCTATCGTCAGGACTGTGAGACGTTTGGCATGGTGGTGAAGATGCTGGTGGCCAAGGAACCCACCTTAGAGAAACACCTGCAGAACCCACTAAAAGAAAACCTGATTGAAATCCGTGAGCGATGCCTTGATGACTTGAAAAACTTCATTTCTGAACTTGATGAGGTGGTACGACAGCCTGAACCTGCTGTCTAAGGTGGCCTCATTTTACTCCACCAGCAGTTTTTTTTTTTTAGTTTTGTTTTTCCCCTTACTGTACCTACACAAAAGTCCTTGGTTGTTTTTTATGGTTTATGTAAAGGCCATTGTACATTGTGTGCTCGGTGTCCACCTAAAAGGAATCTTTCTGGTCCACAACGGGGCAAGGAAAGTGTCTTTATGTATTTCATTTATGCCGTTCCATTCATCCATTGACACTAGTCAATGCTAGGTTGTGTAATCTTTTTGTAACCTTTCAACATTGAGATTAATAAAAAGAAAGATGGCAAACACAAGGAAAGCAATGATAGAAGTGGGGTTGCTCTGTTCCTTATTTTTTGTGGAAACTATAGAGTTTATTAACCCTTTAAGGATAATTAATAGATTATGGCATTTGTACTGATCAAATATGTATAAATTGAAAGGGTTCTATATTGTTGTTGCCAATTAACTAACTTGCATTCAAACCAATAAGGAAAGCTTATGAATGAATTATGGTAAGTAATCTTTATAAGTTCAGCAAATTGCTGAATCTGTAGTACTGTTAAGATGTGCAGCTGACAATAATGCATTGTTTTTTAAATCACATTTCCATCCACTATTTTGTGAAAACCCAACACAAGTATTTGTGTAGTTTTTCCTATGTATAGTATTAATAGTCTTGAACCTACTACAATGCATGTTTTTCCTTTTGAGTTAAGCCCTTTTGTGATTTCATGTTTGTAATGAAATAAAGTTGCTATGTTTAGTAATCATACATTTTTAGTTTTCTCAAGCAGCCTGTGAACAAATGAGAAAAAATCAAATTGCAAGGGAATGTATTAAATCGCTCTTGAATTATTTTATTGACATCTTAATGTTAAAAAGGGATAGTATGGTCACCTGTGGTGAAATGTACATAATAGAGAGAAAATTCCCCCAACACTGTTTAAGCGCATAAGCATATTGTAGACAGAAAAATGTTTAAGGGTGCAGTTATTACACCTGCAGAGTAACATAACGAAACCATTAAGCAAATGAATAGTGCATATATATTTTGCATTTGCAAACCCCTGGTCAATAAAATGGCAAAGCTCAATTTTGTTGATCAGTTATCATAAAAACTCCATCTGAGGGCAGAAATTGTGGTAATTATTGATTTAACATATTTGGATATAAAAATATCAGAATTCCAATCTTAATTTAACAAATATACATTGCTTGCACTATTAAATAATTTTTTAGTTAGTCTACATGCTACTCAAGAAATTTTGCTTTTCGGGAATAATGCTTTTGCTATACAATGTACAAGGAAATATTACAACAGCAAGACAACTGACACTCCAACAACTTAAATCTCAAGAAAAAAAATTTCTGTTTTCCCATCTTCTTTAGAATCATGCATGTGCATGTTCCAGCTGCAGCAGATGCAGGCTTTAAGTCTGAAGTCTAAGAAATTATGCAATTCTTGCCCTTATGACCTTTCTTTTTCAGTTTGGTCCGTGAACCGAAAGGAGGTGTTAAAGCAGTTACGCGAGTCAGATAGTCGTCTGTGTAATAATGAAAACTTTGTGATCGGGGTTTGGGGATTGGCTGACCAAGAAAAAATCCCTCCTCCTCAGACTCTGAAGATGAAGAGGAGCATGTCGAACACCAGTCGTCATCATCATCATCGTCACAAAAGTTCTGCAAATGGTCCATTCGGGCCATGCCCTGCTGAGCAAAGTCTGTTGGGGTTTGGTGATAAGGGTGCTGACTGTGTGCCGAGTGATTTAGAAGAATACCGTTCCTGGGCTCTGGTATGCTCGAGCTGATTATCTGAGGCACAACATGCAATTTACCCCGATTTTTGGAAGCCAGGTGCAAGGCGTTCTCTGAACGCGTTTTCCGGCCCTGTCTGCGTTTGTGATGTCTGTTAGCAGGACGTCTCTGTGGCTCCTCCTCCATGTGATAGGTCCGTCTGCGAGTCCTCTCGCTCATCGGCGGTTGCCTCAAGCCTAGTCCGCCAAAGTACCCTTTATCCATAACATCGTCAGAGAACTTCACTTGCTGAGGTCTGGATTGGGGCTGGGATTGAGACTTGGTCCTTCTCAGCACCGGAAGATGCAGTGGAGAGGATGATTCCTCTCCAAAGTAAGGGGGAACTCTGTCCTCTTCTTCCTCATCTTCTCTCTCTCCTTGCCCCAGTGTCTCCTCACGGTCAAGCTCAGAGTTTAAACTCCTCAGGGAATTGGCACTCCTGTGGAGCATTGAGGAGTTTAGCGTGCCCATGTTACTGATGTTATCACACTCGTCCATCTCTCTCTCTTGGTCCTTCAGGTTTTGAAGGGAGTAGATGGTCTGTCTGTCTTTGCTGTCTCCATCCACTGAAGCTCCTGAGAAATGAAAGACATGAGTAATTAAGATCCATTAAAGAAGGAGCAAGACTCTAATAGAGACTTGAGAATGAAACTCCTACCTGTAATATTTGAGAGTGCTAGAGAATCCATAGAATCTCCAATGTTGTGCTCTGCCTTTTGAAATTCACTTGTAATGCACTCCAGTGAGTCTTCATACCACTGCCTAGGCTCAGACCAGAATCCAGGTACTGCTGCCTGATCCATCTCCAGCTCTTGAATCTTTCTGGCACTAGCTGGACCAGGATGACTGCCATAGGCAGAGTCTCCAAGTCCATCCTGAGACTGGGCCCAGTACATGTCAGTGTGGTGTTTCCTACTTGCCAAATTGTGGGTGTTGATCTTCATTTCTGGTTTGATCCTGTTGGTCTCAGAGTCTTTCACCATCCAAGGCTCGGCCGGCCTGGTGTCCTCCGTGTGAATGACACCCCGGTCTCCGAATTTCAGTAGCAGCTGAGTCATGTAGTCTTCATGCTCAGCCCAATCTTCCACGCAGTCCTCAGGGCCTTCCTGCTCATCCCGGTCTCTCCAGTAGCTGTCCTCTGTGAAGTTAAGTCTCTCCAGTTGATGACACACCGTCTCTGTGTTGTCCCCACAAAGACTAGAGGTCCTGTAATCTGTTGCTGAATAGAGTTTTGTCTGCTGGCACTGCTCTGTAGGACGACTACTCTTGCCCATTCGTATGCTACGTCGAGATTCCCTTGATCTGGCAGACTGAAAAGCCGAGTCTGAAGAGTCCGAAGCATGGACGTCCTCACCAAGGCTACAGTCCTTAGAGCAGTAGATCCGACCCTCTTTAGGAAGGAAGGGGCAGCCCAGCAGGGAGGTTTTGCATTGGGCACAACAGAAGCATTTGTCAGTAGCATGCCAGTGTACACCCTCATACGTCATTTGAGCATGGTCGACTCCTGAATAAAGGTAAATCAACAAGTAAGAAACGCTGTACTTTTTCAACCAGATATTCATACAGGTGTAACGGATGTCTGGTCCTGCTCTTGGAGGGCCACATTGTTGTAGAGCAGGGGTGCCCAAACGCAGTCCTGGTGAGCTGGTGTCCTGCAGAGTTTAGCTTCAACCCTAAATAATCAAATCTAAACCAGCCATTTAAGGTCTTCAGGATTACTCCTATCCCTTCTAGCACAGTGATTTTCAATCCTGGTCCTAGGGACCCACTGCTCTGCACAGTTCAGTACATGGATCTCTTTCCTAACGAGCTGATGATCTGAATCAGGTGTGTTAAATAAAGGAGACAAACAAAATCCCCAGGACCAGAATTGAAAACCACTGTTCTAGCAGGTATGGTGGCCCAGGCTAAAAGGGAACCCTGGGTATTAAGACTTGTATGGCTTAATATAATGTAAATTGTATCTCTTACTGAAATATGTAGTAGAAAACCCATGAAAGATTTACATTATTTAAAAAAAAAAAATGGACTTTGGAGGTGACATTATTTTGATGACATTAAATGGTTGCACTGACGCTTCCTGTTGCTCTTTTTATCACAATACAACTCAGAATATGCAACTCTGAAATTAAAATACTGATGACCACATTGCACAGCTTTTGGTTGTTATTTTCAGTTTAAGGGCAACGAGAAGCAGTGCAAGTCTTCACTGCTTTCCTAGCATTAAGAAAAGGAGAAAAGAATGGAAAAATGCCTGTGGATGGATAAAACTTCCTAAAGACCCAAGTCTTTGTTCGCTCTACTATAGCCCCAAGGCTTTTAGTAGACCACAGCTACTAAAAGAGCTTACAAACGGCATAGACGAGCGTGGATTTAACTCAATATGCAGGGGCGTTTAGACTCTCCTTGTGGGGAAAATCGATGGTACGGCATTTGGTTTAAGTCTACGTTTATATCTACTGCCATCTATAAGCTTTTTCAGTAGCTGTGGTCATCGTATCAGTATTTTATTTTCCGAGTTGTGTTGTGATAAAACTAGCTACGTGAATCTCTAATAGGTTTTCTACTACATATTTCAGTAAGAGACATCATTTATGTTATATTTAGCCTTACAAGTCTTAATACCAGGGGGTTCCCTTGAAGCTAAAGTCTGAAAGAAGGTGGCCCTCCAGGAGAAGTAATAGACATCCCTGCCAAACAGTTCCAGTTGTTCCAGAGGTACTCACCAATATTCTCCCCACAGGCCTCACAGTACTCTGCATAAAGCGACTCGAAGCATCCACAGCAGAAGGGTCGGCCATCCTTCATGATGTACCTCTGTCCTCCTAGAATAGTCTCGCACTCAAAACAAGAGAAGTGTTTCATGTGCCAGTGACGACCTTCAGCCTCAGTACACTCGTCAGCAAAGATTATCTGTGAAGAGACACGAAATTAGAAATGCTTATTGGCCATGAACATTTAGATTTGCGTATTGGTCTTTTAGAAAGTTGCGTGTATATATATATCCTCACCTCATCACAAGCTGAACACCGTGGCTTCAGAAGCTCTGCATGATGTCTACCACAGTAGATTTTGCCATTGTGGTAGAAATAGATGAGATCTACCAGAAGTTCATGGCAGGTGGAGCAAGTAAAGCATGCTGGGTGCCAACACGGTCCTGGGCCTGCACGTGAAGCGAAGACTGCCATCTCACCACCCTTGATGTTCTCCTTACACTGGAATTCAAAGTAAGATTTATGAGAATCAAAGGCTGCTTTGGTCATACAAAATCATCCTACAATTTATTGGGTTTTACTCTGCATTCTTCTCTGGAACAAAGACATTAAGTTTTAATTAAAATGGACCCCCATCTCTGTTGAAATGGTCTTCTAAAGACCAACTGAGCATGACCAAATGCATGATCATGGTCTTTTTATAAGTACTTTTGCCAAAGTATTCATTTCACAGCTGCTTCCCATTATTACTACATGGCCGTTGGCCTTGGAAACAGGGGTGTTGAGTGTCCCGCAAATTTTTTTCGGCAACGGAAACCAGAGACCTGAGATTAGCACTGCTCTGCTGTGTCTTGTGTGGCAATTTGTGGTGAAGGGATACATCTGTTTTTCGGAGGTATTATGATGCTAGACTTTTTTGGTTTGTGTTTATAAGTCTTCTCAACAGGAAACAACCATCTGAACTGGCTCTCATGTGCTAACTCCAGCCCCTGAAGGAGATGGTCTTCAGCCAAAGACTTTGTGTTGTAATACTTAATCTTTTCCATGAATTTTCTTGTCTTTAGGCCATAATTGGACCATTCGCCTGATTCCAAGTTGTCTGATTTGCCATGACAAGTCAACGCTGTTTCCAAGCGAACATAGCATGAAGCAGAAACTGCATTTTCATGACCGTAAGTAGTTTTGATATGGTCACAGGAATGACTGTATATCTTCCTTCAAGTGTAGCAATTCACAAAATCACCTTTAGGACTTTGAATGTGGCCTCTTTCATGCTCTTTGATATTTGCAATTTAAAATTTCTACAGATGGTGGGAAAAATACCAGGAACGTTTATGCATACATGCTCGCAATTGTGCTGCAGGGCTCTGGGAAGCAGTTTTGGTGTTCCCCTCCCAAGCGCCTCTTTCTTCCTCTGAACGCTGAACATGTGGAGTTCTCGTCTCTCCTCATCACTGAGGGACTGGCAGTATCGGATCTGTGTCGAGGCAAAGGTACAAAATATTTAGTTGTGCAAATGAAGAACAGATATACGTTTTATCAAAGGCTTCTTCTTCTTTTTAAGGGGTGGGAAAGGTTTGTGGGGGTGGGAAAGTCGTGAGTTTCCTTCTCCCGCTTTTCTGGGGCCAAGTTAAAAAATACACAAATCGACCTCAAAGTTTACAGCAGACTTGTGGAACTCATACAAAATGACAAAAGACAAACAGTTTGGCCCTGCAGGGGGGTAAACAATGATGCCACACGTGAAGAGCCTTTTAGATCTGTAACCCACAGTTATGCCAGGAATTTGCTAAAGTACACAATCCTAGGACTTACAGCAAGCGCCATAAAAATCACAGAGGGGCTTTTTATTGCTGCTAGAGGAAAGGAGAAAGATACCCCTCTGTGATAGTACTCAAACATCTTTGTATGCAAACTTGAGAGGGATTTGTATTCTAGCAGTCATCTCTCATTGTCGAGTTTTTTCCTCGTACCTCATTGTCATGTGGTGGCAGCTGATAAAGTAGTTGTCTGATCCTGTGTTTCTCTCCAGGGCTGTTGACATATGGCACCTTCTCCTCTGGCAGGCACGAAAAGTAGATCTGAACCTGATGGGGAAAGAGGGCAAACAGAGAGTGAGAGGATTAGGGTTTGCTTTCAACAGCTGAAAGCTGAAATGAGACACCAGCCTCAATTGGTGCTACATCATTCAACCTGTCATACAGGCTTCTCCCGATTGTCTCCCCCAACAAGGGGGAAGTGGGTATATCATTGACCGGGACAAAGCGTTTAAACAGCAGTGTCTGTCAGTGGTGACCCTGAGGAATATTTATGGGGCGGTACGCCATTAAAGACACAAAGATAGATGCCTGCTGGAATGTTCCTTGTGTTTAAGTGTTACTATCCAGCTGAAGGCAGATTGTTATTTCTGTAGCAGTGGGCTTGGGATGCGAGTGGGATTTGAAACGAAGAGCTGTCATACAAATTGGCCTAAATTCTCTGCAAATCTCAGGAATTATGTTTTTGCCTTCAAGTTGCAGTTCTTTCCACATTCAGAGCTGATTGCAGAGCATTTCACAGAACTGAGAGAAGAGCTTTCATGAGGATGTCAGGCCTCCCACTCCACGTTTTGAAAAACGAGGAGAAGGTGGGGGTTAGAAAAACACATTCAGCTTCACTTCAGACCAACCTCCACCCCCGTTGGTTCTGCATGTGTGTTTGTGTACTGCCTTGCTTCAGGAAAGTGCCAACTAGCCCCTAGACACAGTCTCATTTCTGTTTGCTTACTGCACACAGCAGGGCAAGAAAGCAGGTTTTCTAAATGGCTGTTTTGTTGGGACTAGTGCTTGAACCACACAAGCACAATTCAGGCAGTTTAAGCCAACGCACCGAGCTTTGACAGTGGCAATATTTTTGAAATGGTAACACTTTACAATAAGGTTCTGTGTTCATATTGTATTGCAAAACACTTTTGCTGCTTTTGAGGTGGGATACAGGTAAAGTTAGGAACAGGTTTGGTGCTATGGGTAAGTTTAAGGAATGAGTCAACAGTGTAATTATAAATGTAATTACAATGTTATTACATGAAAGTTTTTTAAAAATATGTACACAATAGGTGCATTGTACCAAATGATATAAAGTGGAACAGCTTAACATAGTGGTGGTGTTGTTTTTAAATAAACGATGCATTCGGGAATTATTTACGACAGACAATACCGGTTCTAGCAAACATTTCTGATTAATCGACATACAAACCAAAATGCATAAGTCATTTGACGTATTTTTGAAAACAATGCTGTTCATTTTCCTGTCAGAGTATGGCAATAGTTTGTTTAAGCATTTTGCCATTAATGACTTCACTTGCTGAGACTCGTCTCTGTGGGGAAATAAAATGCCTGCAACAGTTCGTTCACCGCAGGGAAGATTAAAAGCAATTACCACTAAGTCTCATGGTTCTTCACCATGGTATTTATTTTCTAAGAGAAAATGGTTGACTTTTCAACATGTAAATATTTTCTCTCCCCAATTTTCCAATCTCTCTGTAGTCCTTTCTAGTTGTTCTGCCCTTTCAAAATTTTCTGCTACTTTCAGCTGGCTTTGTGCTACCCATCAACACCCCGTCAGTCAGATATACGTCGCATGTGTGCTCAATGTCAAGGTTGAGAGGGTCAAAGCTTGCCAGACTTTGCCCACGTCAAAGTGTACATTCATTAAGATCTGTTGGCCTCTGTGCAAGGTCATGTGCAGCTGTATTTCAATGCATAGCCTCACGTTTAGAAGCTCAGACGCTCTTGAAAACTCATACCCAAGTGTGAAGGCTGCCATCAGACTTCAAAAGCTTGACTGGCTGGTTTTATATCACAAACCTAAATTGGCTGAGAATCAGACTTGAAGTAAAACCACAATTTTTTCAGGGAATGCTTTGAATCGGGTGCTTCTGTCTGGCATGAAATATGTTGAAAAATTGAGTCGAAGTGAAACTTTGGATGCCTGCAGATAATTGGAATACTTCTAGCTATGGCTCTCAGCCATCAACTTTGGTGAGAAATCTATGCATGTAAGAAGAAATGAGGCTCAAGGTTTACCTGCTCAGGTCGTAGTCCAGGAGGAACCCATGTGTACTCCTCCAAAGCGCATCCAGAGTCGTCATCAGAGGTTGAGCTCCTCTGAAATCCAATAGCCACTTTGGCTCCTCTCGAGTCCATGTCCGGTGCCCGAGTAATGGGCCAGATCCCTGATGTAGTCTCAAGACTCATCAGATGGGGCCACTGTTCAGAAAAAAAGAGATTTTAAAATTTACAGCTGCATCTGTTTTGTAAAATATGCATTATCCTGAGGGAAGGAATGTTCTCGAAACATCTTCAGATGGAGAGCAACTCCCAATGCTGATACACAGTGTGAGGTTTCCTTTATCTACCCGAGCTTTGAGAATTGCCAGATATTTAAAACGAAGGGAAGTTGTGCTTTGAAATGTCAGCAGAGTCTTGCCTTTCAGGCCAAGCCTTAAGCTTGCAGATAAGATGTCAGTGTGTACACGAAGCGGGATTAAACACTCGTGGCTCTTTCTCCAGGCCTTCTTTATCTTGATGCTTAAGCACTTCAGAGTACTTTCTATCAGATAAAATGCCTTTGGTCCCAAGGTGTTGAAAAGGAACGCTCCTACTTCAAGTGTTTTGAATTGCAAATGAGCCCGATATAGTGTGTGAACACCCTTGTTTGGGTTGAGGTTGAAGCTTCACAAGCCCCCCTCGGCTAGGCCCCAAGTCACAGAGAAAGTCCTAGCCATTCTCAGTCCATTATGTGATAGATTACAGATTGAATGTTTTATTATAGGTCTTGATTGTCCACTATATGTTTAGATGGTTTCTATTTTTGTGCTTGTTATGACTTATCTGTTACTGCCAGTATTTTAACTACCCTGAGAAGCAAAGATAGTAGATTTGCAATACAAAGAGGCATCAATAGGTAGGGATATCTCGGGGCAGATAACATTTTCCCTGTTCTCTTAATGGAAAATGTCATTTGGATTGCCTCGATCACAATACGGCTCACCTTCTATGACCCCGGTCAAATGAAAATGCGAATTCATTTCTCACATGAGCGCCCAGTACCTTCTCAGCAATTACCACACCTGAATGAGAATGAATGGTCAGATCCCAGATCTTCGACGTCCAGTCGAAAGGGCAGATTAGGATTTTAAATCATTATGAATGCCTTAGAAACCTAAAGAAAGAAAGAAACCGCTTTATGTTTGTATAATATATGTATCTAAAACCTTTGGTATTTTCTCTGCCAACTTTCTTTACAAATGTCTTGGAGAGTAGGAAATGCCTGCTGTGGCTTCCAGGGCCAACATACACAAGCACTCACATTACACCTTGTCACTCGCTGGCACGGACACAATGTGTGGCTTTGTGGCAAAAACAAAAACAGAGCGGATCTACCCTGCCCTGTTTTCAAAGGAACATACGTAGGAGGAAAGGAACATTGAAGAGGGGTCAGTTTTAAAAAGTCATAACAGCCGAGAAATGTAAACATGCTCCAGATGTACGCCGCTGATCTGACTGGCACCTTCTACAGGAAAGTGTGCGTTCAGTGTTGGCCCGGGGAGTTACTGTGTCAAATATGAAACACTTATGAAATAAACACAAACTGGTGTGTGGATTAACTAAGGCTTGGATTACAACCATTCCACCTGAGGCTGAGATTCAACAAGCCTGGGCTTCACAGTGCCACTGTTGTCAAGTCTGGGGTATGAAAGTTTTTGTAATGTAAAGTAAGCTAAGTGAGTTTGACATGCTACAAGCAACGGTTTTACCAAATATTGCATGCAATATAGAGTCTGAAGATAGCTTAATGTGAAGTCTGTAGCTCTTCATAATGGCATAATGACATTCGTCACATGACCAGAGCACTCGTCTTATTGAATTATGTAAACACTTTAATCTTAAAAGAAATTGTACTAGTTTGTGTTTTTCATATATATATTAAATATCATGTTCCATAAAGATTTTTCTTTAAAGATAGTAATATGCATTGCTAAGAACTTCATTTGGACAACTTTAAAGGCAAATTTCTCAATATTCTGATTTTTTTGCACCCTCAGATTCCAGATTTTCAAGTAGTTTTATCTTGGAGAAATATTGTCCTATCTTAACAAACCATACATAAGTAGAAATTTTTTTTTTTTTTTAAGAAACTGACCCTTATGACTGGTTTTGTGTTCCGTTTTTGTGGTCAAATAACGCCATAGGTCGTTTAAACCTGCACGTTATCTTACTAATCAGACACATCCCCCAATATTCAGATTTATGCATGGCAAATTGAAAATGTTTGACTTATTTGTAATCTTCTATATTTGGACCTTCAAATACTTGGACTTAAATAGTTCAGCACATTTCACAAAAAATATTGGCATAAAGCTCAAATTAATGAGCCCCTGAAGGGTTAAATATAGGTTACTAGATACTTCATGTTGATAATTAAGAAAAAGTGGGGAAAAAACAGAAAAAAATCTACCAAATTTACATGGATTTCACATTTTTGGCTTCCTCCAAATGTGATTTGAATGATTGGATCTCAAAAATGTCCAAAAAATGAGTCTTAACTTCAGGTGGGCCCTGCGATATTCCAAGTAACCAATTTTCATCCCAGCTCCCTGATGCCAAAACTCCACATGGTCATAATAGTTATTTTAACTGCTGCTTTCTATCTGTCATCAAATACTTATTACTCAATCAGTCTGACTGTGTGATTGTATGCACTGCATAGTCTAGAATTTCATCTTTACAGTGTGAGACTAGTTTAGACTTGATTGCATTTCGAGAAGCATCTTACCTGTGTGTAATGCATCCTGCAGCATTCAGAAAAAGCCTCCAATTAGTGCATGTTATGGAGGAAGAGTCTAGCAAGCATGTCCACAACAATATCAGGTAAATTCCGTCTAAATTCCCCTGAGGCTTGGATAGTCAGTGAGAATGCAGTTGTTTCCAGTGAACACGTTGAAATGAATGCATCGATGTGTGTGCCAAGTAGCATGTCTCCTTGTAGTCAGACCCCCCTGGGCCAGCCCCCTTCACACTGAAGCCCTCCCCCTACACTTCAAACTGCTATCCACCCCCATCCCAAAACAACCCTCATCCACATTCCTGCTGTAAGAGAGCTGTCCACATCCCACAGCAAACCCTCTTCAATCCGCAGAGCCATTTGTTTTGTTCCTAAACATTCAAAGTCAAGTACGTCCTGGAGGAGTTCATTTGGCACTGAATGTTGCATAAGTGCATCAAGGGCTTGTTGTTTCCACCAATGTTCAGGAGTTCCTGTTGTTTTTAGCTCTATTTATCAAGTCAAGGAAGAACAGGGAGTGCTCAGGAAATAAATGTTAACCTCAGATCTGGGATTGGAATAATGAATTATGTAACCTTACTGTACCTCTCAGTACATTTTAAGTGGCAGCTGTTGCAATACCTGTGCATTTGCGTCCAAAATTGCTTTCGGGAAAAGGTTCCAATTAGTACAAGTTACGGAGGGAGTGTACGGAGTCTAGCAAGCACCCTCATGTTCTTCCAAACCTGATTGACTATCTTTAGTGTAACACAAAAGAAGTTATTAAAAAATTGCATTGTCCATGTAGTAAAACGCAGTGGAGTCCAATGTTGTTTTGGACCCCGATGACTTTCTAAGAAGAGAAGGTTTGAAACAACATGAGGGTGAGTGAATGATCAAAGAATTTCTGGGGTGATCGATTCTCGTTCCTTAAAGAATCAGACAACACTGGTTGTGCTGTATGTTGTTGATTCACTAAAAAGAACCTGCTCATTGGAGTCATTCTGTAGGGAATCGGACTACACCAGTTGTGCAGTATGTTGTTGATTCACTACAAAGAACCGACTCATTAGAGTCATTCTGTAGGGAATCGGACTACACAGAGTGTGCTGTTTGTGCTGTGTTGTTGATTCACTAAAACGAACTGGTTCATTAGAGTCATTTCTTTAGGGAATCAGAGTATACCGGTTGCGCTGTATGTTGTTGATTCACTAAAAGAACCGACTCATTAGAGTCGTTCTGTAGGGAATCGGACTACAGTGGTTGCGCTGTATTTTGTTGATTCACTACAAAGAACCGACTCATTAGAGTCATTCAGTAGGGAATCGGACTACACAGAGTGTGCTGTTTGTGCTGTGTTGTTGATTCACTAAAACGAACCGGTTCATTTTTTTAGAGAATCGGAGTATACCGGTTGCGCTGTATGTTGTTGATTCACTAAAAAGAACCGACTCATTAGAGTCGTTCTGTAGGGAATCGGACTACAGTGGTTGTGCTGTATTTTGTTGATTCACTACAAAGAACCGACTCATTAGAGTCATTCAGTAGGGAATCAGACTACACAGAGTGTGCTGTTTGTGCTGTGTTGTTGATTCACTTAAACGAACCGGTTCATTTCTTTAGAGAATCGGAGTATACCGGTTGCGCTGTATGTTGTTGATTCACTAAAAAGAACCGACTCATTAGAGTCGTTCTGTAGGGAATCGGACTACAGTGGTTGTGCTGTGTTATGTTGATTCACTACAAAGGACCGACTCAGTAGAGTCATTCTGTAGGATATCAGACTAGACTGGTTGTGCTGTATGATGCTGACTCACTGAAAAGAACCGACTCATTGGAGTCATTCTGTAGGGAATCGGACAACACTCGTTAGAGTCATTTGTTCTCTTATCAGACAACAATGGTCATACGGGTTGGTTCCCAACCCTACTTGTGAGTCACTTCTCACAAGTTCTAAGGCATTTCCATAAGCTCAATATCCCCCTCCTCCTCATTCCTTCAGACTGAGCTCAGTGTGTTGACAGTGACGATGGCCCCAATGGCCATCTCTCACCTCCACACTTCAATTGGATACAATGACCTTATTGTGTTGATTCCTTTCTAATTCTGGAATCTCACAAAAGAAAAACCCCTGAAAAATCATCTTCTCTCAAGAAGCTTTAAGAATAATGGTCAAAATGCATAATACGTTTTAAGGTTGTATTTGATCTCATCTTTTTAAAGTTTGCAGAGTGCATTTCAAGATTGTCCCTAAGTATCCAATGATAAATTTGCTGTTTTTGTCATTATATGCACAAAACACAAAAGCTGGGCCCTCCTCACACGCATCTCTGTTGGTCATAGCTACTTCATCACGATCCAGTTGAAGTGTCACATTAAGCCTGTGTGAAATTGCCAGACTGAACAATTGCCAAATCATCCTAGTAGAATTTCAAGCAACTTGTGCATCTTCCAGAACTGAGATGTCGTTTAAGACAGTGAGATAAGATAGCAACAAGAGTACAAGCGAACCAAGATGGATTCCTCTTTGGTTTTTGGCAGAAGCTGTGAAGAACCACTTAACTATCAGGATGACCTTTGTTAGAAACCCCTTTCTCATCTTAAGATGTTTATTACACCATCGAAATGGCAGAAAATGCCACAGCGGTTCTTAATAAGAGAAACACGAAACCAACAAAAGAACTGAGAAACAAGATCCTTATTTTCTTTAAAAAAATCACAAGTTAGTGTGGTTTGTCTAGATATAGACCAACAAACCACAGTTAGCAGACCTTCTTCCCATCATTTCCTGAAGCAGATTCACAACCCTTCCTGCTTCCTTAGAAAGCTTAAGTTGAAGTCTATTACCTAGTTACCTTTGCTCTGTCTTAAAGGAAAGGGAAGCTACGTGCAAAACACCTAAGGTTCACATCCTCCTTTTCCCATTGTAAAACAGCCCAACCTTCCCCTGGCAAGCCATTATAAGCGATAACGCATATTTCACCTCATTGCCACGCCAATTGACAAGTGTTTAAGAATGGATGCTGCCCCGCTGCATTCACATGTCAGTGCTACCTAACTAATGACACTTTTTTCAGTGACCCCTGACCCCCGCACACACCCAGCTCCCTCTGCTCATCTCTCTAAGTATTTAGATTTGCTCTTTCCTTCCCGTGTTAATGACAAGGCATCAAACTAATGGATCATGGCACAATTGGTCGCACGCAGCTGCTCCAATTACAGCAAAACC
Organism: Labeo calbasu; assembly: GCA_019740295.1. Classification (NCBI taxonomy): domain Eukaryota; kingdom Metazoa; phylum Chordata; class Actinopteri; order Cypriniformes; family Cyprinidae; genus Labeo; species Labeo calbasu. The sequence goes on from JAHKKF010538533.1 coordinate 40,091, forward strand.
AACATTTGTAAGCAAATGCGGCTATGTTTTGTGTTGGATGCCTCTCTGTATTCAGCCTTTGATATTTCTTTTTCTGATATCCTGTTTTTATCTCAGCATCTGCAGGATGGTGATTGCACTATTGATTTGATAACGACCGAATTGTTGTGTCTCACGCCGTTTGTGTTTTAATTCACACTGTCAGAACAACACATCAGAGTCTCTCTCACCTGAGAATCGCAGTCGCCGTTTCTTTAGATCAGTCGTTCTCATTTGAGTAACACTGAGGATTACGGAGGAAGAAGCGATGATCCATCAAATGTTCTTTCAGGGCACAACTGTGAATTGACACAGACTCGCTCTGACATATTTTCCCTGTCTGAGCATTTTTGTAATGTAATTGCATTATGACAAACAGAAATGCAGCCGGCCGTGTAAAATGATGACTTTAAGATCAAGCGGAGGACTCTGCCAAACAGTTAATTTAGCAGTGGGATGAACACCTACTAACGCCTGCTTTTAAAGTAATAATTTAGGACAAACGTCACATAATGTCATTGATGTTCATTACACAAGCCACTAGCGTGGTTTGTGTGCTGAGATGCTGACAGAAAATAAGAAAAGAGGTGAGCAACAAATAAGTTTGTCTTTAGCAAAAAATACAAAAAAAAAAAGTGCTAGTTTTGAGTAGCAATGGGCGGATTTTGATGTGAAAACCTGGCAACCCTTTATTTAGGTTTTAAGTTGTCTAAAAAAACAATGTCTCTGGGCCAAAAGCAGCTGCTGCACAAATGTGAATGTTTGGCGCAAAATTTCAAACGTTGACCGTGTATCAGTGGTGGAAAGAGTACAAAAAAAATTGTACTTAAGTAAAAGTATAGCTACTTATGGAATAATTTACTTGAGTACAAGTAAAAGTACTGAAAAATAATATGACTCAAGTAAGAGTAAAAATGTAGTTTGCTGAAAAACTACTTGGGTTACTGCATTACAAGTACTTAGTAGTATTATTTTTTTTATTGTTACCCAAAGGTGACCTTTATAAGAAACCAACTTATCTTTTTAAGATGTTTATGGAACACCATCTAAATGACAGAAAATGCCACAGCAGTTCTTAATAAAAAAAAATGAGACCAAAAACAATTTTCAAGAGAAATTACACGTTATTGTGAATGTCTTCCAGCTAAACTGGAAGTTTTTATTGGTTTTGCACCCTTGCCTGAAGTGCAAGGCTCCACCCCAGCAGTTTAAAAAGCGTTCATTAAATACTTTATTTTTATTCTACTCAAGTAAAAGTACTACAATTTATTTATTCTCAAGAACGTAGGAATACATTTTTTAAATGTACTCAAGTACTGTAACGAAAGTATTTGTAATTAGTTACCCTCCATGTTTACAAATCATGTCACTAAATTTACCGGTATTTTGAAGCTGATGTATGAATGGCGCTTTACCGGTAAAAAGACAGAACGACATTGCCTGTGTGAACAGCACATTTTGTACAAATCCAAGATTTTTTGACAGAATTCCAAAATTATCTTACATTTTTTTTAGAAGAAAACCTTGGAACATTTTTATGCATTCAAATGATTTCTCATATGAGTTTAACTGTGGAAACTAGGTATTTAAAGCCACTTTCAGCTCATTTCTGCATGTTAAATTTAGAAGATTATAAATTTATTTAATTTTCTCGACAAATTAGTTGCATTTGGGTAGTCTCTTTAAAAAAAAACATGACAAGAACCTGACAATAATGGAAATTTAAAAAATGTCCTTACAATTTACATAAGAAACAGCCAGAATGTTTTCAGATAATCCCAGGTAAAACTACTACTAAGCTCACAAAGCTCATCCCCAGTTTAAATATACAAACTAAACATTCACTTTATTGAAATCTCAAATGGTCACCTCTCCATTTTCCATACAGTGCAGATCACCAAGCATTTACTTTCCCTTCAATCACAAAGTCCATATTCACACCCATTATCAGCCCATTCACATTCAGCCCACTGAACTCACTACTGAAGTCTGAATTTGAATTGAATTGACTATTCACACCTGGAAACTGCCTTACAGACATTCAAGCAGACATTGATTAAAGTGATTAAAGTCTCACCCATTTCTGTTTTGTGGTGTCAAAACACCACATACATCAGCAAGTGCTTTTCCCACTGCTGTGTTAATATTCAGAGTCACGGAAGAGCAAAAAGACACAAGCTGGTGTGAGATATCCGGTCATAAAAGAAATATAAAAGAAAACGGCAAACTTATGTGTGCCAAAACTTTATAGCCCGCCAATGAATGTTTGCAAGACACCTTCACAAGGTTATAAAACCTAATAAAATGCAATAGTAATGTTCCTAAATAGTCTGCAAGTGGAAAGGTTAGAATAGCTAGTAATGTGTAGGGACATGTTGTGTCATAAAGAGCTTTTGAAAAATTTTCACACAAGCTAATTTAAAATCTTTGGACATAAGCCACCATTTTGATTTCCCAACAAATACATAAAAGTCCCAGAATAAAAAAAAAACATCATCTTCCTATATTAATCCCATGAGGATTTAATGCACATTGTGTTACGTAAGCCACTATTGATAGTTCTCATACCATAGCACAGTAAAAACAACATTATTCAATACGATTGCCACGCAAATTATATGTATCACACTAGACTGAAAAGAACAAGTCCTGTGGGTTAAAAATATGTTTGTGTTTAGTCCTGTTGTGGATGAATGAATATCTCCATTCAGTTTGGAAACCTGGACTTGAACCCGTGTTGATTGTAAAATACCATAATTGAGACTTTAAAATACTATAATTGCATTTAGGTGTGACTGTACTATAAAAATATATGGTATAATGTGGGGATGATTATAGTAATGATAATATATGCTGTGCATGTCTGGCTTCTCATCTGCAGGGATCCAGTTGCATATGTGCATGCATTTAGTTCATAATGGGTCTTGTTTTATTACTGGCCTCCATGCCCTCTCCTGCCTGCCTAATTTGATATTGTTAACTGATACATTCCACTTTAAAAAAAAAAAAAGGAGAGGTCACGCTAACCTCTCCAGACACAGGTGGGATAACCCGCAGAGGATATACACTTTCAGTCTTCATGAAAGACATGCACAAACCCATCAATTTGATTTTGTATTGTTTGCTGCAATGATACCCAGGATTCACTCCAAATTATAGTTTATTTTAAAGGTATACACTCTCATAAAATACAAAAGTTGTCCCTGAGGCAGCACCTTTTCAAAAATTACAATATGTATACTTTACCTACTAATTTGAATGTTCAGTGTATTTATGTACCCTTTAGGGGTAAATAAGGTACAAATATGTACCTTTTGAAAGGATGCTGCCACAGTGACGGCTTTTGTACCTTTTTTATTTATGTATCTCCTTTATTTGTTTCTTTGTTTGATTAAGTTTGGCTTGGAATATGACCCATACTGGATGTTGTAGATTTGTAAAAATTCACCCAGGGGATGTGATCCGGAAATGGGACAAGCTGAAATCAAACAAAAGAGACAAGGCGCTCACGTACAGTGTCCGCCAGGCCTTTTGTCTGACAGCCCGCAGTTTTTAATGTATATGTCGTACATGTGTGCATTCATTAGTCGTAATGAGAACAAAATTTAAATTCCTGCAACCACAAAATCATGTGTAATTAGAGGTGCTCTGAAAAACTTCTTGAGGGCCTCATGTAGAGAGCTTAAGACCACCCAGCCCAACAACAACTCCACTGGGCTTCCACTAAACGCAGTGGGCCTTTACCTCTACATCTCCTAATTACAATCATTTGCCTCATACCAAACGAACACCGAACATCTGCTCCTAATGCTGCTGACTGTGATTATTAAGGAGATTTTACTCCCAGGTCGGCGCACAGAGGAAGCGCAACAGACAGGAATAACAAGGAGAGGTACAAGTCCGTGCGATTTGTTTTTATTAGCGGGGATACACTGCAACATGTTGAAGCAATGAGCCTGATATGTTTTGCTAGTTCATTAGTTAGTTTTTCCTGGCTCCGGATCCTGGCATGCCGTTTAACCAGGTGCCGATGAAGAGATCATTGACTTAAAGTGGTTGACGAACCTCACCGTCTAATGTCAGTTCACACTCATGTGGCTGTAACAAAATAAGCAGCATGGCTAGCAGCGTATTTGGTGATAGGAAAGCTCCAAGTAAACAATGTTTGTTAATGAGCTTTAAATGATAAGTTTAGGTACTCAATCTTTTGGGTAATTGTCATTTATAATACAGAAATGGATGTGACACAAAGACAGCTTTCACATGAGCAATTTCAAGACATTACACAAATAATTACACTCAGCTGAAGTCCTGCTTTACACTTGAACCAATCATATTTTGTCCCTCCCCACTGATGAAGAAACCTGTCACATTTTTTAAGATTTGTATGTCTTAATATAACATAAATGATGTCTCTTATTAAAGTATGTAGTAGAAAACCAATGAAAGATTTCCGTTATTTAAAAACATCCACATTGTTTTATACATATTTTGGACTGTCGAGGGTGCCATTATTTCGGTAATGTCAAATTGTTGTATTCGGTGAGCTACTGGCGCTACCTGTTGCTATTTTTACCACAACACAACTCGGAATGCACAATAAAATACTCATACGATACCACATTAGTAGACCGCAGCTACTAAAAGAGCTTACAAACGGCAGAGACAAGAAACGCAAGATGCCATCTTGGCAGAATGTAAACAAGCCACTTTCTCAGCGCGGATTTTACACCAAATCCAGGAGCATTTAGACTCCTTGTGGGGAAAAATTGATGGTAAGGCATTTGGTTTTAAGCCTATGCTTATATCCATTGCCACCTGAGAGAACAAAGACACCACAGGCATCTTCCCATTCCTCTTCTTATTGACTGAAAATTGCACATAAAAGCCATACAACGTGGCATCGTATCAGTATTTTATCTCCGAGTTGTGAATTCTAAGTTGTGTTGTGGTAAAAATAGCAACTGTAGCCTGTAGCTCACAGAGTACCACCATTTTATGTCACCAAAAATAATGGCACCCCCATAGTCCAAAAGGTGTAAAAAAAATTTTTTTTTTTAAATAAAGTAAATCTTTCATGGGTTTTCTACTACATATTTCAGTAAGAGACATCATTTATGTTATATTAAGCCATAGTCTTAATACTCGGGGTTCCTTTCAAGAGGTGCCGCTTGTTTGTTTACTCTTGAATGTGAGTTAGGTTGACGAGCATAAAAAATACTGCTGTTTTGTGCTAAAGAAGTGCGATTTATGATCCAATTGCTGTCAGATTTAAATCTCTAAATCTACTTTGACTTATATCACTCAAGAGGTGAGTGTCATTCGTTGCCTTCCACAAATGTCAAATTTTTAAAAAATTTCCCCTTATGGCTGGTTTTGTGGTCCAGGGTCACAAATGTTTTTAAGTTAGCATGAAATCAAAGTTCATCTAGTTTTTAAATGCACATTGTTGATTATTTTCTGAACAATTCATCTATTATTTATTGAATTTCCTTTGACCTCGTAACTTTTATTTAAAATATCATAAATCAGTCTTTTGGCAGACTTCCCTGACTTCAAGCTCACATTTAGATCTGCCTTTATCCTAGCATTAACAAATGGATTGAACCAATCCCCCGTCCTACATTTTTAGGACGTTTTACTTCGAAAAATGTCACTGCTTCCATTTCATTGCAGCTTTAAATCTCAAATGGCATTTGTGGTTCTAAAATCCAAAATGAAACCAAGAGTTTCTATTATTTTCAAATGCTGAAGTTAGCATGCCTATTTTTGGCCAAACGGTCAAGTGTTAGTGAGCGATCCGGGGACGCAGCGGAGGCCACCTACACACCGTTTCTAGAGTGCCAAACACAGACTTCAGTCATTCTGATGATAAATTGTGCAACCGTGAATGTTATCTTGCATCATCCCCATTTGGAGGGTAATTACTCCTCTCTCAGCAGGGAAATGCAAGCCAGAAAACCGAAGGGGGAGTATGCAACAGTAATGACACTAGACCCCCAGGGCAGGTTGATTGTTTGGGCTTAAAACACACATAGGGTGTTATACAATCCAGGCTGTTTCACATAATTCATAAACTGGTAACATGACAAGCCTGCTGCTAATCACCAACCCTGCTTTTTGACAAACAAAACTGTACTTTACTTTCACTGCGAGGCTATTTATACCTGGTAGCATAGTGCTGCTTAGGGGTGGCGGTGATGATATGTAATTGAACACCATGGGATGATATAGTAATCCTCACATAATGCCCTTCTGTGTCAGGGGCCCCTCTGACAAAATAATGCTATTCTGTTCCTTAAAGCTGGGCTGAAGCTTTGCTTCCTCTGTAGCTTAATCTTTTTGTGGGCATGTGGTTATTGTAAAGTGATACTGCACATCTTTTGGTGCTGCAAGGACACTGATATCATAATTTGTTCTTCTTTGGTCTGATACGTTGTGAGATGTGTTTAAATAAATCTGTTTATCTTCTGCAGATACTCAAAGAGGAAAGAAAGAGGAAAAAGACAATTTCGGCTCATTAGGCATGAAAGAAGTGAGTCATGGGAATGTAACGTGTAATCATCTTCATCAAGACTCTCTGAGGAGGAACAAGTGTTATTGAAAGGTAAAGCCCTTTGTCCCTGAACAGATGTCATAGGCCCTTTTGATAGATTCTGGGTTTCTAAAGTAAACTGCACGCATGCACACGTATATACAATGCGAATTTTAGCAGCTTCATGGCATGAAAACCATAGAAGCAGAAAGAATGAGTCTTCAAAACAAGCCGTTGCATGTTGCATTTCACAGCTGAACGCGTTTAGATAATGAATCTCATCTTGACGTTTTGCTTTTTCCAGCAAAGCAAACCGGCCTGGTTTCCGGGGGTTCATTCATATTAGCACACAGGATGATGCTTTACAACTTGTTACTAATGCTAGCTATTAAACCCCCATACCTTTACCAGCCAAACAAGCACACAATAAAATCTCTGTTTGGTTGTAGTGCACTGGAAAGCCCCAAGCATTCATTAGTAAACCACAGAAAATGTATAAGTATGTCTTCCATCCCACGCTATGCAGAAGAAGTCATTACAGTATCTTAAAAGTAAAATATTCTTGATTCTTAAACCTACCCATACCTGTCTCTAACCTTACCTGTATCCCACCTCAATAGCAGCAAAAGCGTTTTGCAGTGCAGTATGAACACAATAAGTACATTGTACTTATTTTTTGATGTAAGTACATAGTAGTTAAGGCAACCTAATATAAAGTGTGACCTTATTTTTGATGTTATGCAAAAAAAACACAAATATTTCTAAGTTGTTTGCACAGGGTTCTCACAACTTTTGACCTATGAAATTACATAATTTCCAATTGCTCGTAATTGCTTCCAATTATTGCATAAGGATTTTTAAAAATGCATATTCTGCTCACAAAGAACTACTTCGAGCAAACAAAATATTCTGTACCTGAGCATAACTAAAAAAGAAAGACACTTAATCTTACAGTGTAAAAGCAACATACTGCAAATTTCAATAGGCTGCAATTTATTATATAAAATTACTTGGTGTAGAGTGATTATATGGTAATATAACTGAGTAGCTGACATATTTTTAAGCAGTTACAAAAATGTCCAGCTTTGCGATATAATATTATAAATGCATTTCTCGTTTTTTTTTTTTTTTTTTATAGTTACTGTATTAAAAGAATGTTAATACAGAATATTTTAATATCCCTTTGCATATATTTAAATCTTTTGCACGCATCAAATGTTATTTAATGACTATTTGTGAGCAAATTTGAATATTCACATACTTAAACTGCTCAAATTTGAAATCTAACTTGATATTAATTGAACTAAAGCTTACATTTTTATCCTTTCCATGCAGAAATCTATTATATAGTGGCAGAAGCTCTATATAGCCCTATTTAGTACTCTTATTTTTAGGCCCAAAAAGAGACACAAAATCATGGGATGATCGAGAATGGAAAATCTGCAGTCTTAATTTGAGTTCACATTGCCTGTATTAGCACTATGGCTTAGCATCATGACCTCAAATGACTGGTGAGCATGTGAATGCGGGAGATTCACGAGAACATACTTAAAGAGAGATATCCTTATTGAATTTGCGACCTGGCTCAACGAGTTCATCAGCATTGGCTTTTCAAGGCCTGAGAATGTAACAGCGTTCACATGAGACTAATCAGAGGAGGAAGCAGTAAATCCATTTGTGCACAAGCCAAGAAATATGTATCTGAAATATCACACCTGCTTCTATAAAAGTTACAGTTGTAATGTAAATGTATATTTAATCTCACTTGGTTATAGTGTCGTCGGAAGCACTGATCTTTACTACTTATTAATCCTAATAGCCGTAATTCAAGCAGCTTGCTGCCTTTCAGCTGTCATGATGAGTGTATGATCACCACCGCAGCAGTTGAGATGCCCTTATCTCCACGCTTTCGGCTGCTGAACGTCTGCCGCACGTGTTTACCTTGTCTCATCCTCACACTCTGATTATAAGGCAGCTGCCGGCAGCCGTCTGTCTGACTGAGCCAAATCATTACCTGCCTTTAATCTCCTGCTCTGATACTGCCTGTTGTGGGTAATTACCACGGTGCCAAATCAACTTGTTCTCACTTGCATTTACAAAAAACTAAACAAGAAAGGAAAAAAAATTATTAAATCTATTGCTCTGATCCCTTGGCTTTGCAAAAGATCGACTTCGTCTTACCTCATACTCATAACTCAATTTTTGTCTCCTCCCTTATGTGTTCTGTCAACTCAGACTGTGGAGTATGACGTGTTTTTATATTGACCCGCTGTTCCACAACATGTCCTTGAAGATTTGTTTTCGTGAGCGAGCCAAGGCCAGACATTTGTGTTTCATTTTCAGGCATAGAGTAATTAGAAACAACTCAAGCATCTCCCACATTGAGCCAGACAAGTGCCTTGACCTACAAGCTGTCAGTCATGGTGGCTTATTTCCATTTTCTCAGCTTTTCTGTGCTCACATTTAATCGATTTTCCTTAGCTTCTAATAGGACTTTGTGTTGATTGTTACACTATTATTCAAAAGTTTGGGCTCAATTCTGAAAGAAATCTTTTAGGACTGCATTTATTTGACTAAAAATACAATTAGAACTGTAATATTATGAACGTATTACAATTTAAAACAGCGTTTTGTAATATATTTTAAGTGTAATTTATTCTTGTAATGGCAAAGCTGAATTTTCAGCATCATTACTCCAGTCTTCAGTGTCACATGGTCTTTCAGAAATCATTTGAATATGCTAAATCTATGTTTATTATTAGCAATATTGAAAACAGCCTAAAACTTTTGTATAAACCGGATTTTCAGGATTCTTGGATGAATAGAAAGATAAAAAACAGTGTTTATTTGAAATACAGATCTTCTGTAACTTTACAAACGTCTTTACTGTCAATTTTGACCAATTTAAGGTGTCATTACTAAATAAAAGTATTAATTTATTTAAAAAAAAAAAGAGCCCAAACTTCATTGGAACCAAATATGGCTGACCTTTCTTTTATTGCCATTATGATTAAGCTGGCACTGAAGACTACAATGGCATCATGAGCTTCAAACAGCTACTAGCATTGACTTGCATTGCTTTAGACTATTTGGCTTCACTAGTGTTGTTCTCGTTGCTATCTGAGGAAATATTTGTTGCCTAAGAAGCGGTTTGAAGGGCTTGCTAGTTTAAATACCAGCTGGCCTGTATCAGAATCTGACTCTGACTCTTTCAGCACAACTAAAGAGCAGCTTGTCTCTAGCCCCCTCTCCACGCTTGGCAGCATTTACAAGCCGGGCAGATAGAAAGCTGCCAAATGTGTTTGAGGTGTGGGGTGATTTGCATAGGTGAGCACACGTCAGGGCCTCCCAGCATAAACGAGCCACTGTGAACCTCCTTGGCTCGCCACTAGTAAATCAACATAGATACATATACAAGCACTCCTCAGAGCGTGTCCTGTCGGCCTGGATCTGGGGTTAGAATTGCTCTTTTTGTCGCTTGCGTAGTTATACGCACACACGCGGACTTGTTCTCACACAAATATCCTTCTATTTCACGTACTAGATCATTTAGTTATCGTATAATTTCCAAACACTACTCTAGCTTAACCAGCTCAAACAGAAAAAGCTTAAACAATGCTTATTTTTTGTTTGTTTATGTCCAAGACATGCAAATTAGATTTTTCCCATCTTTAACCACACAGAAATTCACAAACCTACCCTGCTGAAATGGTTTCCACTACAATACCATCACAAACACTACATGCTATCAACTTTTAACCATTAAAGCCATTAAAAAATTATTCCTGTAGTGTTTTGCAACATATTCCATTAGGATTTAGTAGTTTTAACAAGCCACCAATAGAAGGTGACCAAATGCCAGTAGAAACCCACAGGGTCTATTACAGTTTCCATTAAAACCAATAGAAGTCCCATTACAGCCAGTAAAACCGTAACCAATTTTTAACAGGGTATTCACTGTCTAAATCGTTTATGATTTTTGGAAACCATTTCCATAATGGTCAGTTGCACAACGCAACAGCAACTTCAAACACATCTAAGAGATATTATGAACAAAGCAAGAGGACACACTACAATTACTCTCTAGTACCGTCAGCTGAAACCGAGCTTCACATGTGGTCGTAATGGCTCATCTATTAACCGAGTCTTTACATAACAATCTTAGATCTCTGTTCGGTGCCACATTTGGAAATCTGCCACATCCACTCAAGTCACCTGAGAAGCCCCAGGGGTCTAGTTAACTGGTTTGTCATTCACTCCCACATGGAGTGTCTTTTAAAATACCAGGCATTGCTTAAAGGAGTAGTTCACCCCCAAAATACTAGTTCTAGTGTTATTTACTCATCCTTATGTTGCTACAAACTCCTGTCGTTTTTTACGTGACGAAATTCACTTAAGTCATTCACTCCTGTCATTTTGCCTAAGCCATACAAACATGACTGTGAGTAAATAATGACATCTTATTTTGGGGGTTAAATATTTTAGTAAATACGCGATAAAATGTACATTTAAAGTGTATTAGATTATGAAATTAATAAATAATGTATTAAGTTAGTGTAAGCTAACGCTGTTCTGACGTTTTCGTCGTATCTGTTGCTGAGCAACGGTTTTGAGCAACGGACACGACGACATCATCAGGCCAAATCCTCACCAGCAGAGCAACCGCTAGAGGACACCAACACCTAATTTACAAAGTAAATTATTCTCACTCAAAAATAAGAAACAGATGGATATTATGCGGTTTAAAGTATATGTTTATCAAAATACCACTCTCACGAAAGATACAGTCAGACAATGTGCGACATTCAGGCAAATTTCCGCGCACACAAATCTTTCACACAGAACCGAGAAGGTAGAGTCTCTTTTGCCTTATATGGAAATGGTCCCCAACGGCTAGTATTTAACAACTAACAGCATTCTTTTCTTTTTATTATGGAAAAGGCGAGTCTTTGGGTCATGCATCGGTGAGCTACATGTCAGGAGACCAAACGGCACCCTGATTGACAGGAAAGAGAGAAACTTTAATGCCGGTAGTGACCTGAGTGACAAGAAACAGCTGAGTGTGTGTGTACACACACATCTGGAGACCCGCAGGGCTTCACACTAGACATCCATTTGCTGTAGCCCACCGTGCGTTTTTACGCACTATAGTTGGTAGGTAAAGTGCGGTGTTTCTGTAGTTTAAGCGATGTCACGCATATATATGACGGCCTGAGATCTTTTGCACACAAATGCAGTTACATCCTAAACCATTTGTGTTCATTCAGTCCGTTTTTTCCATTAGTCATGTTGTTAAATTTAGCAAATTGAAGTGTCAGGCATACACAAATGTTTTCAATACTTTGGATTCTGAACTTTGAAATGCGGTTTTTAAAGTTAAATGTCTAGGCGGTTTAATCGGTGATTTGGAATGTCTGTCAGCATTATGATTTATTTTAAAACGTCAGTTTTGTTTTTATAATGTTCATTTTGTTTGGCAAACCAAAGTCAGTGTAGTGTAACCAACATGCAGAAAGCCTGTTTGTTTGCTTGTGAAAAAAAAAACATCCCCTAAAAAGATCCCCTATAGTTGTGTCTCATTGTTATACTATATATATATATATATATATATATATATATATATATATATATTTATATATGTGTGTATATATATATTATAATATACGTGTTTTAGTACTTCATGGTTAGACCATTTGACATTTTGGGGTCATCAGATAATTTAGTTATAAACGCTTTCAAAACACATCAAAAACAATGTAAATACAACATTTTAAGAATTTGGCACAAGTTAAAAAAAAATCTAATTTCACAATCTCTTTTTATTTGTCGTTTATCTCAAACATGCATAGAAAGTTCACGCACTTTCTTTGCTCTCCATTATGGTACCTTTAATTCATGCCTACGCAGCTGGAAAAGATTGTTTCTGATTTCCCCGTTTTTGCACACCGCAATACAATAAATTGTCATTTTACGATCCTGTATCATTTCAAACTAAATGAATCAGCCTATTTTAATGGCATACAGAAATGCGCAAACATACTTACGGGTGCGATATGAGTTGATTTATTTCCGTTGCTGTTAGAGAATATTCACAAATTGTGTCATTTGCTCGAGTCCGGATGATAGAAAGTAAACCAGCGGTCTTTGTAGAGGACGTGGAGCTGTTCAGTATCCAAATAGCGCGAACCAATGGGTCAGCATAGCGGAGACGCAGAAAGCGAGTTTGAATCCCAGCTGCGATGAGTAAACACGCAGTCTGCAGTCAGTTAAAGAGCCTGTGTGTTCAGTGCGCTGAAATGACATGAGCGATACTCTGCGCTGATTGGCTCAGACGCGCGGCCCCCTCCAATCCCTCCACACACTCACATTCTTGCTCCTGCTCTCTCACTTTCAGAGGGGTCCAAAGTAAATTAAACATCAGCGGACGAATGAATGCGCAAAAGCCCACATTGATTGGTGCGATATAGTGGAGAAATCAGAATCTTAACCCGTTCACACCCGAATTATGTTCTAGGGACAATAAGTTATGGCATTGGTTTATGTTTCTGCTGTTCCATAATTGATTATCATAAAAAAAGAAAAAAATCAGTTAATGACAATATTTTATTAGTTCTTTCAAATATCTAATGTATGAACAGTAGCAGCATGTAGATAATTATACTTTTTTTTTAAGAAAGTAAAACAAAACTTTTAAGTAATATTAACTATCAATACACCAAGAGCTGAAAATCAGTTTTTGATTTTCAGTTTCGTTGTGGAAATTGTTCAATTCAGAATTATGAAATATAATCTCAGATTTTTCTTCATGTAAGTGTGGGTGTGTCCATTCAAAAATTTGATGAGATTTGATGAGACCGGTCTCATCCACGTCCAGCTATTTTTAGCTGTACAAAACAGCTCGTTTTGCTGCTTGATATGGCAAATTGGCGTGTCTTACCATATTAGTTTAGTCTATTTTCTTAATTATGAATAAATTGGTTTGTAGTGCAAACAGTTTTACCGTTTACTGCACATTGTTATTCTTGTTATCTCCCTATAGCAACTAATGAACCGGAAGTCTCACCCATAGGCTTACTTCTGCATTGAAGAATTAGGTGGACTTTGAATTCTGACTTATTTTTTTACATCTCACTATATTTTAAGACTCACATATGAGTTATAAACATTTAACTCAGAGGGAAATTGGGAATTGTAAGATATAAACTCAGATATGTGATATAGACTTGTAATATTTAGAAAGTCAGAATAGCAAGATATAAACTCAGAATTGTGAGATATAAACTCATAATTCTAAGAAAAAAAGTCGGAATTATGAGATATAAACTCAGAATTCAGACTTCAGAATTCATTTTTTTTTTCACAATTCTGAGTTTACATCTTATATCTTGAGTTTATATATTCTTTCTGTGAACGAAACTATAAACTCAGATAAAATATATAAACTTGTAATTCAGAGGGAGAAAAGCCAGAAATATGAGAGGTAAACTCAGAATTGTGAGATATAAACTCATAATTCTAAGAAAGAAAGTTGGAATTATGAGATATAAACTTAGAAGTCTGACTTTTTTCCTCTCACTACTTTGAGTTTACATCTTGTATCTTTAGTTTATATGTTCTTTCTGTGAAGAAGTGCAAGATAAAAGTCTGCATTGTGAGATATAAACTCAGAAATGAGATATAAACTTGTACTTCAGAGTAAAAATACAGTAAAATGAGATGTAAACTCAGAATTCTGATTTTTTTTCTTGCAATCCTGAGTTTACATCTTATATCTTGAATGAAAATATTGTTTCTGCAAAAGAATTGCAGGAAAAAAGTCTGAATTGTGATATAGTGCGGTCAAAATTGAGATAAAGTGAGATGCATTATATTTATTTATTTAGCCCATAGCGGAAACAATCTTCTATAGTGTTATCATTAAAAATAAAATATAAACAAAGTCCCACACATTATTATACTTCTGCACACTCCTTTATTTACTGAGAAACCAACATTTAGTTGTTCTTCAATTTTCAAGAAATTTTCATTATTTTATTCTAGCATTTTTAGAAAATAAATAAATTAATTAATTAATGGCAAAACTAGTATATAAACAAAATTGCCCGTAGCTCTCAAATATCATATGCGCTTGTGTGTATTTAATTATGGAGTGTCAACACGCTCAACACCAAACCTGACGTCAATGACAAGTCATGTGCGAACCAATAACACTTCATATCATTGACATCGAACTTGATGCGATAAGTCTTGACGCACCATATTTTTAGGGCAAAGAGCACCCCAGTTGTCTGGCACTGTGAAAGTCTGGGAAGACAAGGGAGGCAGGGAGATTTACCGCACTCTTGAGGCTCCCTGAAGTGAAGTGGCTCACTTAAGGGCACTCACACTCAATCCTTGCCATGTTTGATTGAAGATATTAAAAATTAGACAGAACTTTGATTCATATCAATCAAATAGTTATTGCATATCCCAAATTCCCGTTCTACAGATCACTCAAAGTGCAATTAGTTCCAATGCATTAACTGGAACGTTGACAGGTTAATGCTACCCAGCTGAGTTCCTTCAGCCGACAGTCTAGTCTGTCCTGTCCATCAGTACCTTGTTACTGTGCTGAGACGTTCACTTTACAGCTTTAGAGTACAGAAACATCACTTTTCTGACACCTTGACAGAACCGGCTCCGCAGCTCTCGACAGCAGACGGTCTGGGCCCCTGACCTAATTCACAGGGCTGCCCCTAACACACATACACAATGACAGGAGAAACCCCTTCCTACCATACATTTTAATCTCAGGGGCTTATCTCCCTATTCATCTTAAGTCCGCACACACACTGACACACATACATGCGCACACCTCCCACAATTGGAAACGTAGAGTCAGCTTGTAGATCGTTTTCTCTCCCTATCTCTCTTTCCTCTCTCCACCTGCTCTTCACAGACAAGGACCCCTAACAGCGCTTTAGGCCTTTATGTATCCCACAGACAACTGAAACACTAATCCTATTTACAGTGGGGCATAAAAGGTAAGACTATACACATGCTGGGAGCGAAGGGAAGTGCAGATTAACTCGGCAGAGCACACATCTGACTGAGACAGAGGGGTCAGTCTATCCCCAACTGCCATTTTGGGCTTCACGAACGCAGATGTTTGTTGCTTAGTGACGTGTAAGATTAACCATGATAAAGGAAAGTATAGTTTAAAGCATGTGCCAAGATCTTACAAATGTTCGCTTTTTATTCATCTTGATTGATGGGTCTGAAAAGCTTTTATTTAAGCAAATCAGAATATTAGAATGATTTCTGAAGGGTCATGTGACTGGTGCAATGATGCTAAAAATTCAGCTTTGAAAATAGGAATAAATTACTTTTCAAAATATATTCAAATACACTGTAAAAAAAAAGTTGTTTCAACTTAAAAACGTAAGTGTTTGTGCTGCCCTAAAATGTTAAGTTTACTCAACATGAAATGTTAAGTTGTACTATGTGCAAATGTGAATATTTTGAGTTGAGTAAACTTAATTTAAGGCAGCACAAACATTTACTTTTTTTTATTTATTTTTTTTTAAGTTAAAACAATTTTTTTTTTTCAATGTAGAAACCTTTTTCTAAATAATCAAAATATTTCAGCATTTTACTGTTTTGGTTGTACAATTAAATGCAGGCTTGGTGAGCAAAAGAGAGTTCTTTAAAAAACATTTTAAAAAACGTTTGACTGGTAGTGTATATTGCAAATATCTTGAATTATTAATTCATAACATGATATTTACAGCCTGGACTAACCTTGCTTTGTCAAATGTTCAAATTATATGATATTTTATAAGTCTTATTAACCTTGATCATAATGTGTATTAACCTTGATCTGTTTTTCTGCATGTTGCTTTGATTTGGCAGACAAAAGTTTTAAAAGTATTACAAAGTTGTGAAGCAGTTTTGTTTTCTACATGTTCCAGGGTCAGGAGTTACTTTCTGAACTGACATGTTATTGATTTCCTTGTCCCTTCTGCTTCAAAGATGGTGTTACTTGGCTTCAAAGCCAATGAACTACACATGTTTCACACTGGAATCTTAATCAATCTAGCTACGAATCTGAACCCTGCCAAAAGTAGCGAGTGGTTTAATTACATTCAGCGTGTTAGAATTTCAGAAACGGGTCTACTCAAATAGCCGTGACATCTCACGTAGCACATGAGTTATACGCTGTATGCGTGATGATTCAAGGTAAATCGCTCCTTCACGCTATAGCCGAATCGATAGTCTGAGGGTTTGGGCTTTGACCCAGTAATCCATTTTGTAGCATGTCAGTAGGTTTGCAGACTTTCAGATGTCTGTGTAAAACGAGACCCAATGGATTCTTTTCAATTCTTCTCTGCATATTCAGCCCCTGGCAAGAATGCATGGCAAGAAGTCATTAATGTTTCATTAAGGGCTGGGAGGGGGTGTTAACTCATAAGTCAGACCAGCGCCAGTTATGCACCCTGGTTTCTGTGTACCCCACACACTTAAACTCTGCCCTTTGACCAAAACAAAGAGCCTGTTGATGTGCAGAGAAGAGGGTCTCTTGTTACTCTGGGTAAAACACATTGCCCCATATATGCAGTCTGAGTCAGCTAAAAGTCCCACTTTCTATTACCAATACAAATGGTTTTTGCTTTTGTGTTTCACAAGTCTTTTGGATTTGCTCATTTTATCATGCACCAGGTAAAAATTGTTAGTCTGAGCTCCTCAAGAAGCTTTACGGTTTAATTAGAATCAGATTTTGCGTCTGTCGTATCTAGTACTTAATATTTATGTTTGAGAGTCTTGAAAAGCACACACATATGGACTCGACTGCTCTGCCGTTTGTTATTTTTGTCAGGCCTGTGGTGGAAAGTCGGTGTATTCTTGTTTCTCCCTAATCCCTTGTAGGAGTCTTGTTGCTTCAGTTCATCCCTACCGAGTTCACTTCCAATCTAACCTTAATTAGACTCTCGGTGCAGGATCCAGACTTGCTCTCAAAACAGGTCAAGCACACTTAAATACTTCACCGCCTGGTCTGCCCATCACATAAAGTCAATCTGGTCCCTTCTATGCCCTATTAGTGAGGCTTTAATTAGCGTTGTTCTCTGGACGTAATTGACAGAACGGAAGTTTGCTGCACATACTGAAGTCAGCTGCTCATTTGAGGTCCGGATACAGATGATTCCAGGGGACTTAATGTCAAGGGCTAAGAAAGAACCGAGCCAAGGGTTTGCAGACTTTCCTCAATTAGGTCAGATTATGCTTGTTGGAAACAGACAGTATGTTGAACAAAAGGGAACTTTTTAGAACTGGAGGGGTGTTCTGTTTTTTTTTTTTTTATTATTATTTTGTTTAAGGTTTCGCTGTTAAAGGAGAAGTTCATATTCACTCACTCCCATGTCATCCAAGATATCCATGTCTTTTTTTCTTCAGTCGCAAAGAAATTTAGTTTTTTAGGAAAACATTTCAGGATTTTTCTCCATAATGTGGACTTCTATGGTGGCTAACAGTTTGAAGGTCCAAATTGCAGTTTCAATGCAACTTGAAAGAGCTCTACACGATCCCAGCAGAGGAATTAGGGTCTTATCTATCGAAACGATTGGTCATTTTCTTAAAAAAAAAAAAAGTTTAACCTCAAATTCTCGTCTTACACTAGTTCTGCAATGCATGTCTTTACAAATTATGTAATGAGATTCTAAAAGGTAGGGTAGGGCGAAAAACTCCATCTAATTTTCTCCTCCAAGTTTAAAATTGTCAGACATCGTTGTTTTACCTTTTTTGTAAAGGGCAACTTTCTTTGCACGTTCGCTTTGTAAACACTGGGTCGGTACTTCCTTCTACGTCACATGTGACCTTTACAACGTGATTCTGTAATGCATGAGGTTGGGCTGGTGCAAGATGAGCATTTGTGGTTATAAAGTATATAAATTTGTATTGTTTTAATAAAATGACAGATCGTTTTGCTACATATGACCCTTATTCCTCGGCTGGGAACCTTTTAAAGCTGCATTGAAACTGCAATTTGGACCTTCAACCTGTTGATCCCCACTGAAGTCCACCGTTTGGAGAAAAATCCTCGAATATTTTCCTCAAAAAATGTAATTTTGTTTGCGACTGAAGAAAGAAAGACATGAACATTTTGGATGACATGGGGTAAATCATCAGGAAATTTTTATTCGGGAAGTGAACTAATCCTTTAATTTACAGGAATTGCATTTTATTATATAGTAAAATAAGAGGTATTCTAATTGCATAATATTACTCTTTTACTGTTTTTTTTTTTTTTGATCAAATAAATGGTCTCAAGGCATTTCACCACTGTATCACTGAAATTACTCTTTATGAGAAACTGCATGTTTAAACCATCAGCGTCATTAGAGTTGCAGAAGTCAGTGTGCAGGACCAGGCTTGCAAGTTTTTCTATGTTTCTTTGGTTCCAGTTGAGTACAACTGAACTGCTGTGGAGTTTTCCATATAATGAGTGCAAATTGAGTTTTCATTTCCAGTGAACTCCGAGGCCAAGTGCTGCTGGAGTTGTTGTTTCAGAGTTGTGGGACTCATGGTCACACATTGTTTCCAGTCTTTCATTGGCAGTTTGAAATTTTGACAAGAGCGGTTTTTCACCTGATTTGTGTTCTTTGTCATCATTGGCACTGCTCAGTTTCCTTACAGTTCATCATGCTTCTGACTCAAACCATCACATCAGCTTTGGCTGTTAATGCCAGATCTCTCATTTAACACCATTATCTCACTTGACACTCTTTAAACCAGTATTAACCCAATGGATTTCAGTTCAGTACTTATGAAACTGGCTACACAAACAAAACCTAGGATAAGACTATCAATGATACTTGGAAGAGAAACTGGAACTGTGCGAGATCATTGATTGGAATGTAAAACAAATTGTGGGTGGCTGTGGACAGGACCAAGCAAATATCTAAATTGTTTCCTGCTTGGCCTTGGGTGGTAGAATAGCATGGCTGGTTAGGATGGGGGTAGGGCAGGGTCTCATCTTCTGGGTTGATGTTTACTGAGGAACACTGAGAAACAAACAATGACAAGAAAGGAAAAAATGAAAGAAGACACCATGCCACCCCAAGGGCTGTCTCAAATACATCTACCCTGACTACTTGTGCATTTGATCATGTGCTTCTCTAAAAATTTTTTCGGACAGTTGTTTTCTTTTAGAACCACTAAACGGCAAGTTTAAATACCTTTGTTTTGCCACTATAAATGTTTCATATTTCTTGGAATAGCTGCTAATCTGCAGCATGTGTAGGTTGATCTTGATTTTCTCGTTTTGGACGCTGAGCCCAAAGGCTTCTTGGAGTGAAGGTTGTTTTCCCATCTTGGCAGGGAGGAAGTGAAGGGCGTCACAGAGCTCCAGGTTGTCCTGTGGAATGTCACAGTCGTATAAGAGAGCCAAGGGCGAAGCTGAGGCCAGCGAGCCGGGATAGGAAGGAGGGAAAGGGGGAATGCAAATGCGGAGAAGAAAATGTAGAGAAACTAAGATGCTGAACATCAGACTCAGATTCTGTTAGCATTTATGAGGGCTGAATGACTTCAAGTAGCCTTGTTTTGCTTTGTTGTTTTGTTGTCTTTGTTCTGTTTTTGTTGTTGTTTTCCATTTTTGTGTCATTTTCCTTTTGAGTTGTTTTGCATTTTGTTTTTGTTTTTTGTATTATTTTCTTTTCTTTTGTATTTTTATTATTTGTTCGTTTGATCTGCATTTACTCTGCATGATCAAACGCAGCAAGGTCACAGAATGACAAGCCACATCTGCATTGTCATTTGCCTTTTTCAGTCGTATTCTTAAATGAGTGAAACAAAACACCTGACAAAAACAAAAAAAAACACTACACAAACCCTAAACAAAACAAATACTAAACAAGCCACAAACAAAACAATGATACTCTAAGCAAAACTAAACCACTAAACTAAATGAAATGCTAAACTAAACAAGACATTAGAGAAAACTAAGCGAGACACTAAACAAATGCTAAGCAAAACAAAGCTAAACACTAGACAAAACTAAACAAATCACTAAACAAACACATAACAAATGCTGAACAAGCAAATGAACAAAACTAAATGAAACACTAAACAAACTATACAACTAAAATCTAAATGAAACTCCATTCTTTACAAAAAGTAAACACCAAACACTTAAAAAAAAACACTAGACAAAACTAAATGAAATACCCAACTAAACAAAGCTAAACATTAGCAGCAACACTAGACAAAATTAAATAAAACAAACAGTAAACAAATCTATACGAAACACCAAACAAAACTAAATTAAATACTAAACTAAACGAAACACTAGACAAAGCTAAATGTAACACTAAACAAATGCGAAGCAAAGCACAAAACAAAACACAGTAAACAAAACTAAATGAAATACTAAACTAAACAAAACATTAGACAAAATGAAACAAAAGCTAAACAAAACACTAGACAAAACTAAACGAAAGTTATTTTTCTTTTGTTTTGTGTTTTTATTTTTTGTTTGTTTGATCTGCATATACTCTCAGATCAAACACAGCAAGGTCACAGAATGACAAGCCAAATCTGCATTGCCATTGGCCTTTTATTTTTATTATTGTGTTCTAGAGTAGAGTGAACATTAGTGCTTTAAACGTTCTTTATTTAGCTACAATTTAGATTCAAATTTTGTTTAAATATACTGGTACATTTTGAAGAATAAGGTCTTCAAACCACGCAAAGCACACTTCAATTATGTGAAGCCTCTGCAAGTACTCAAAGCTAAAATGAACCGAAGGCTGTAACCAAAATCCAAAGCAGATTTTGGGAGGAATAGCACCCCTCTCCCCTGACAAACGACTTCTCTCATGTTTCTGAGATAAGCTGGCCTGTGAGACCGTGAGCGTCTCTAGTAGGCAGTCTGCACTGGGCTGAGGTGAAGATCAGGAGGAAGTCTAGCTCTCCCCATTCAGTCTCTCTGGGTTTGAGTTTCTGCCCCTCTCCCGATCCCTCTTTGACCCAGCGGTCACACTTAGGGGAGGGCTTTGCTTTTGGCGTGAAAGCTGGCAGCCGTGAAACCCTGAACCTCTATCCTCCTCTACCTGTGACCACCCACAACCAGAGGATCTGGAAAGGAGAAAGTTTATTGACGTTCACATGGTGTTTTCTTTCTTGCATTCTTGTTTTTGCTTTCTTTTTGTCTCACTAACAAGCTAGCTTTCTGCTTTCATTTCCCTATCCCATTATGCCAGTATGGGCAATTTTGATTGGTTAAAAGTGTAATTGTTTAATTAGACTGTTTGGAGTTTGTTTGTTTCTTTGCTCTCTCAGGAGTAAGTTCACCTCTCTAGAGGAGTCATGGCTCGTTTGAGGTCAATTGCATTTGCAACACCATATGATATGTTGCTTTTTGGGCTTAATTAACCCCTAGACATCTTGTTTGTCAGATGTATTTTACATAATGTAACATAAATTAACCACTTTTCAGGTTTGGACATTTTGCAAAGCATGCTTATAAATTTGATTTTGCGGTTGAACTCGTAAGGATGGTGTCCACATTCATGCACACATGCCTGAGCCTGATGTTGAACCCTGTGTTTGATAGTTCTGTCGGTTAAAACGAGTGCATCACAGCACTTAATCATAGCATAGATCCTACAGTAAGAAGAATTGTCATTGTCTGTGAACCTAATAATGCAAGCCTAGAGCAATGAACATCCATTTGAAAGTAATCAGGGTTATACAAATAGTTAAGCCTCAAATGACAAGTAAAAGAAAACAGACTCTTAAAACATGAAGCAATAATGCATGAAGTTTATCGGTTCTAGCATTATCTGAAATGAATCTTTGATCCATTGGTTGGTTTTCTAGGGTAATTACTCTCAGTTTTGGATTGTCCAGGCTGGCAATACAAATAGTTTTGTCCCTGTAGTTAAAAGGCAGTTCCTGGAGAGACATCTGTTGAGCATGTGCCAGACGGCCTCTGTCCTCACCTCTAGGAGAAGCTTTGAGAAATGGCTGCTCAGGGAAAACACTCTACACGGGGCCTTGCTGAGACCAGCCCTTTCCCCGTGTCCCTGAAGCAGATCTAGTCACAGTCTCACTCTGTTTTGGTCTATCCCTCATTGTAACTATGTGATAACCATTCCTTAATCTTTCTCTCACTATGTCTGCCTTTCTGTGGAATTTTGGTGCTTTATCTTTTCTCCTCCTTTTCTTCTTTTCCCACATCTATCATTCTTTTGTTACTTCTTACTCACTACATTTTTCCAGATTCAAACTGCTCTCATTTCTTTCTTCCTTTCCTTCAACGTTGTTAATTGTGTATCTCTTTCTCTCTCTGATCCTTCAGATCATTCTGACATGCTAAACTTTTGCTCAAGAAACATTTCTTATTTTGCAGCTTAATATTTTTGAGGAAGCCGTGATTTAAAAGCTTGGGGTACAGTTTTGTTTTGAAGAATAGAAATTCACATAGAAAGCAGGTCTTTAAAATTTTCAGGTCTTATCTGTGAGACTTTCTGTTCTTCATAAATCCATTCTGTAAATTCAAACCAAAACCTTTTAACGTCACTTTTGGACTCTCCATACACACTAAATCATTTACACAACCTCTCTGTTTTTCCTCGCTTTGTTCTCTTCTTCTGTCTGGCGCTCTTTCCAAGATTTCCCCATCCATTTTCACTTTTCAGTTCATTCTCCATCTTCCATTCCAAATAGCGTGCACGGTTCTCTGTAGAGGTTGATCTTTATCTACATGCATCAATCTGTTCAGACGTGCACTTATTCTTATCTGTTTTTCAGTGTCATCTGCCTGTCTGATTTTCTCCCTGCCACACACACACAAACAAGAAATGACACTGAACAAACCTGTAGGATCTCAAGTGCATGCTCAGCACTGTAACTGTTGACTGAAGTGTAGCCAGGCCAGAGGCATTTAGAAACACACAGTAGTGTGACAGTCAGCATTGATAGTCACTATTGTAAATATGATCCTTGAGCAAAACACCTGCGCTGTTTTCACTCAAAACAAGTTACAGTTACACAAAAACGATTAAAAACGTATTCCTAATTGATTACAGAATAATTTGGTGTTCTGCTTTTTTATAAAAAAAATCTGCCTTAATGTGATGTGCTGGCATAATTTTAATACAAAATAACACAACAGTAACCCTAGCAAAAGAAACAAAACTTAATAAGCTTAATAAAACTAAACAAAATAATCAATAAAAGAAACTGAAGACACCAGACAAAAACCAAACAAAACACTACACAAACATCAAACAAAACAAATACTAAACAAGCCACAAACAAAACTAAATGAAACACCGAACAAAACTTAACAACAGTAAACACAACTAAACACTAGACATAACTAAACAAAACTAAATGAAATACTAAACTGAATGAAACGCTAAACAAAACTGTACAATCACTAAACAAAACTAAATGAAACACCAAACAAAACTAAACAAAACACTAGACAAAACTAAACCGCTAAATGAAATGCTAATCTAAACAAAACACTAAACAAAACTAAACAAAACATTAAACAACCACTAAACAACCACATTAAACCACTAAACTACAAGAAATACTACATAAAACATTAGATGGAACTAAATTAAACATTAAACAAATACTAAGCAAAACAAAGCTAAACACCAGACAACACTAAACAAAACGCTATACAAAACAAACACTAAACAAAACAAAATGAAATACTAAACTAAATAAACTACTAAATAAATGCTAAGCAAAACACAAAACAAAACTAAACACTAGATGATACTAAATGAAATACTAAACTAAACTAAACACTAGACAAAACTGCACAAAACACTAGATGAGACTAAATTAAATACTAAACTAAACACTAGAGAAAACTAAACAAACACGAGACGAAACACTGAAAACTAAACAAACACTAAACTAAATGGAATACTAAACAAAACATTAGACAAAACTAAATACACTAAACAAAACTATACAAAAGACCAAACAAAACTAAATGAAAACACTAGACAAAACGAAATGAAACACTCAACAAATGCTAAGCAAAAAACTAAACTAAACAAACAGAAAACAAAACACTAGGCAAAACTGAAACGGTAAACAAAACACTAAACAACACTGAACAAAACACCAAACAAAAACACAAAACAAAACTAAACACTAAACAAAACTATATAAGCCCACAAACAAAACTAAACAACACTACTTACAACTAAACATAACAAAAACAAAACTATACAACCACTAAACAACCACGAAACTACATTTAAATGCTAAACAAAAATTTAGACAAAACTAAATGAAACACTAAAAAATGCTAAGCAAAACTAAACAAAACACTAAAAACTAAACAAAACTGAAATGAATACTAGACAAAACTAACCATAGATAAATAGATAGATAGGTCGAATTTTAAAAACACCTTTAGCAGCTGAAAAACTGAATATTTCTTATCTTAACTCATTGCAAAAGTGTCACAGAGATAGTTAGACTATTGTTCCCCAGTTGAACGTTTTACTTTAGCAGAGAATAACAGTGCAAAACGTAATGGCATTATGATAAACGAGTGTCTATGTGTATCTAAAAGTGTAAGCACTTAAATTGAGGTGCCCTTTCTAAGTGCACAGATAGAATGTTGTGTGTGTGTGTGTGTGTGTGTGTGTGTGTGTTAGTGCGTGTGAGAGTGTTTTGTTCCCAAAGGAGTTCCTCTCTTTCTTTCTCTCCAGACTGCACCTGTCCTTGCCATCAGGATCTCTAATTAATCACAGAGGACCTTCTCCCCACTTTCTCCAACCAACTATACTTTCTCATTGCCATATTTGGCCTGACAGATGGCTTCCTAGTGCCTGCTTACAAACACACAAGTAGATTCTCAACTTAACACAGCACTATGAATATCTATGGCATCTTTCCTACTTATATCAATCATATTCTCCAGACAAGACACTTGGTCATATTCAGTGGTCTGATCTCACAGATTAAGTGGAAACAAACCAGCCTGCAATGACAGTTACTTTAAACAGAGAAAAGGCCAGAGGCATATCTGTGTTTAAAAGCGTTAACCAGTTTGGAAGTGGCTTGTCACCTCAGGGCTAAGGTAGGCAGCTTTTCGGTTTCCACAAGCACAGTGGATTTCCACAACCGAGCACGGCATCTCTCACCATTCCCACAACTATGTAAACACAGACCTGTGCCAGCGAAAACAGCTGAACTTGTGTAGAATATAATCTCTGCTCCTTCAGAGCAATTCGCTCGGCTCGCAAACTATCCTGTAGGATCGGTGCACACTGTAAAACCATTATACACTTCTGAAATTACAGTTGTACCTCCTCACTCACAGCATCTTTTATTTCAGTGATTAGGGTTCAATGAGGAAAAATCAGCCAATTTTGTACATTTATGTATTTCAGGTGAAGAACTGTCACCAAATACAAAGGAGTTTCTAATTTTGAGATGACACTACTGTGTCATGTGATTGACCGTGACTCATTTCTTGAGTTGCTTTTTATTAATATTAATTTTGGGATAATAGTGCTTTTGGAAAAGTGTGCCTTTGACTGTGATTGTGCAGTAAGAATTTGCAATGGTTTTAAGAAACACTGTGTAATTTGCTCCAGAACTTTACTTCATGTTGTCTGGGAATCTTCCTTATGTAATTCATAGATATTGATCCATTAGCAACCTCAGTGTGGGCGCCAAGCTTTACAAAATACCAGATGCAGCTGGACTGAAGCCCTTGAGCCATAATTTCTTTCCTTTTCTGATGTTTGAACAAGTGAAGAAAAAAGAAACAACAAACAAATGACCAAATAACACAGTGGAAAATGATTTCCAGCTCCTAAGGGGTTCAGATGTTGATTATGTTGATAATGTGGAAATTAGCAGAGGTGTCATGCTAAGGGTGTTTTTATTTTATTTTATTTGATTTTATTTTATTTTATTTTATTTTATTTTATTTTATTTTATTTTATTTTATTTCATTTTATTAAAGCAGCATGGGAAATAAAAAATAATAATAAAAAAAAAACTTGCAAAATTCTACATATGCAAAGAGTGTTCTTGGTATAGTTTTTTTTAGCAGTGCCCTAAGCTAAAATCCAGATACATTTTAGGTTTTACTTTATTATAATATATAATAATATATTATAATATTGTAATGTATATATTGTAGTTTGTTTTAATTTTTTAATTTTTGTATTATTTTTTTTTTTTATGAACTGAAGTGGCCGAACTTAGCCTGTGATTATCATACATTTTACTATATGGAAAAGAAGTTTATCTCTCATGTCACTAAAAATGATTTAATTAATTAACTAATTAATTTATTAAAAACATAATCAAATTAAATAATTATGTTCAGCATCTAAGGGGAAATGTTCCAAATTAAAATGACATTCAGTGACTCACAGTGAAATTCTGTATGATTTCATTTTGTGTACTGTGTTGACCCATATTTGACATGCTCTGGGTTCTTCTGATCAAGCTTAAAGTGTCAGACTTGACTTTGGGCATGTCTCGTGTCTGATTCAGCACTGACATAAAATGTCACTTCATATTGGCTTGATTTAAAGACTCAACCGCTGCTTCAGAGCTCATCTGGTTTGGATTGATGAGCTAGATGATTTATTCAAGGCTTTGCAGCAGTTCTTTCAAAATGACGTGTGGGGTTAATAATACACGGTTTGGGAGCTCTGAGGATAGAGTGGTACGTAGTTTTGTCATATGTTTTCTCCGTGGTGTAGGTAAACATTTTGACACCTACCCTCTGCTATCCAGGACACCACGTTCTCTCATTCCACAGTCTCTGAGTGCACGTGTCCTCGCAAATCATCTGTCACGATGCCCCTATGAAATAAATCCCATCAGTCTGGGTCACGCCAAATGGACTAGCAGCCGTGAGAATAGGTGAGACCTCTGGCGCCTTTTAGATTCACTTCATGCCGGCACTATATCTGAAATGGCGCCACCAATACACCTGATGTGTGACATTTGGATTTGAAGAAGTGACTGCTGTCTTTCGTGTTTTGAAAACACACTTTAACGTCCAAAAATCACAAGCCGTTCAATCATCATCAGTTGATAATAATGTTAAGAGTAAAAATACAAAGGAATATTTCTTGAGCATCAAATCAACATTTTATAATCAAGACTGGAATAATGGCTGCTGAAAATTCAGCTTTGCTATCATAGGAATTAATTACATTTTACAGTATATTCAAATAGAAAACTGTTATTTAAATTGTAATGATGTTCCACAATATTACAGTTTTTACTGTATTTTTGATGCAATAATTGCAGTCTTGGTGCTTGGTGAGTACATTATATGTACACACAAACACATAATATACAAAATAAATATTTTGTATTATTGTTATTATTATTATTATTATTATTATTATTATTATTATTGATCATTTAAAGGGGTCATCGGATGCAAAGTTCACTTTTACATATTGTTTGAACATTAATGTGTGTTGGCAGTGTGTGTACACATCTGCCCTATAATGATAAAAATCCATGCAGTGGTTTTTAATTAATCTGTAAAAATAATCCCCTTTTTCAAATCGAGCCATGCTCAGATGCCTGTCGGTGTGGAGTCACACTAAACAAAACTAAATAGAACACTAGAGAAAACAAAACTAAACTAGACAAAACTAAACAAAACATACAACAAAATTAAACAAAACATTAGACAAAACTAAACAAAAACTAAACAAATGCTAAGCAAAACTAAACAAACAAAACTAAACTAAACAAACCACTTAACAAAACTAAAAAGAACACTAGCGAAAACAAAACTAAACACTAGAATAAACTAATCAAATACTAAACAAGCTAAAACAAAACTATACAACCACTAAAAGAAAAACAAAACATTAGACAAAACTAAACAAAAAAACTAAACAAACAAAACACTAAACAAGCAAAACTAAACAAGTCACTAAACAAAACTACATTGAACACTAGAGAAAACAAAAACACTAGGCAAAACTAAACAAAACACCAAACAAAATTAAACAAAACATTAGACAAAACTAAACAAATGGCAAGCAAAACTAAACAAAACACTCAACAAAACTAAATAGAACACTATACAGAACAAACTAAAACACTAGACAAAACTAATCAAATACTAAACAGGCCATAAACAAAACTATACAAACACTAAACGAAACACCAAACAAAATTAAACAAAACAGACAAAACTAAACAAAAAGCTAGGCAAAACCGAACAAAACACTAAACAAACAAAACTAAATAAACCACTAAACAAAACTAAACAGAACACTAGAGAAAACAAAACTAAACACTAGAAAAAACTGAACAAGCCATAAACAAAACTATACAACCACTAAATGAAGCCCCAAACAAAATTAAACAATACATTACACAAAACTAAACAAAAAACTAAACAAATGCAAAGCAAAACTCAATAAAACATTAAACAAACCACTAAAGAAAACTAAATAGAACACTAGAGAAAACAAAACTAAACAGTAGGCATAACTAAACAACACCAAATAAAATTAAGCAGCACTAGACAACACTAAACAAAACTCTCTCTCTCTTTCTCTCTCTCTCTCTCTCTCTCTATTTCTTTCTCTCTCTCTCTTTCTCTCTCTCTCTCTCTCTCTCTCTCTCTCTCACACACACACACACACACACACATCTTTCATTTTAATATGCTCATTTGGTGCTCAACAAATATTTATTATTATTATTAAAGTTCTAAACAGTTTGCTGTTTAATATTTTATGTGGCAATATGATACTTTTTTCAGGATTCTTTGATGTATGGAAAATTCAAAAGAATAGCCTTTATTTGAAATATACATTTTTGTGACATTGTCTTTAATGTCACTTTTGATCAATTCAGTGCATCCTTGCTGAATAAAAGTATTTTATTATGTATATTTTTTATTATTATTGTTTGATTTAGTTTTGTTTTAGAATGATGAGGAAAATAATAATACGACTGAGCTTGCTTTGCATTGTCGCCGCATCAAGTGTTTTTATTATAAACAATATAGTTTTGTCTTGCAACATTCTTACCGGAATAAAATGTTTTTGTTGTTGAAACTTTATTTGGTGCAGACATGATCCCATAGACACTAACGTTACCAGTTTCTGGCTTGAGACCAGTTGGTTTTAGGCACCCTTGGTGGAAAAGGGGCGTCTGTGGCCTGGATCAGTTTAAATCTAATCTACTTCTACAAGTCTCAGCTGTGAGCAAGAAAAATGGCCCAGGGGAGAGAGAGAAAACCCTTGAGGGTTTGTTAGAGGCCACATGTTATATGAGTGGATAAATGGAGTCGATGTGTTTCTAATCCATGAG
The DNA here is from genome assembly GCA_019740295.1 of Labeo calbasu. NCBI lineage: Eukaryota > Metazoa > Chordata > Actinopteri > Cypriniformes > Cyprinidae > Labeo > Labeo calbasu. The sequence goes on from JAHKKF010538533.1 coordinate 69,975, forward strand.
TCAAACATCAGTCTGCTGAATAATGCATTTAGATGTGCCATACGAATGAGAGAGAGAGAGAGAAAAAAAAGCAACAACAAAAGAAACCCACAAAGATGTTTATCGGTCGTCAACATGCTCTGCATTACCTAGCTTGATGAATACTACATAAACATCCTCTTATCATATGAACAGAAGAGCCCTTATTTTCAACGTTCTTACAGAGACATTGTTTACTTAGACTTAATGACTACAGTCATGTCCAACACACCCCTCCATTCCATGAATCACAAACTAGATGCCCTTGAAACAAAGAGATACACATTCCACAGAGAGTAATATACCCGTAAGTAACCACAAAAATTTTGCCGTAGGCTCATCGACTCCCCTGATGTTGCAATGCATTATGGGGGGCTCCAACAGCATCAGAGCTTGTTACGAGAGTCGGAGCAGAACAAATATGCTTCCTAATGCTAAAGTTAGAACTACAATGTGTTTTTCACATTACATATATATATGCATATTTCCTCATCTCTTCTTGGCAAGGTGGAGACCCTCAATGGAGCCAAGAGAGGACCTGGGTGAGGGGGAATTGGATTTTGCAGTGCCGGGCCCTCATGGTTTAATGCCAAGAAAAGCAACCCAGCTGAACAAATGTGAGAGAGGGTTTTAAACAAAGCATAAACAGCTCTCAAGGCCTCCAGACTGCTCCTACCAGTTTGAAATGAAAGACTTCATCATGGCTGCCATATATAACAGCGCTGTATGTGTTTTCCCGCACTTAGCTTGACAGCTAAGGAATACACCATAAATCACTTGTTACTTATTACTAAAATTAATATGGTTTTGACAAGACTCTCAGAGTGCTAAAAACACTCATGCTGGATGATGAGAAGGGAGCGGCAAATATGAAATCAATAAAAGATAGTTTGTTTGTTTTTTTTTACATTGTGTGCCGTCAGCCATTTCGTCTCAGATTTACATACCTGCACTTGACTGTAAATAAAATATGTAAGCCCGTTTCTGCCGCTGAATAAAAAATAAAAAGGGTAATTGCGACTTTCTATCTCACAAATCAGAATTGCGTGATACAAACTCACAATTCTGATTTTTTTTTTCCAGAATTGTGAGATATAAACTCACAATTGCGAGTTATGAAGTCATATCAGTCTTTTTCCCCCTCAAAATTAGACTTTATAATTCGCATTTGCGAGAAAAAAGAATTATAGTCAGAATTGTGAGATTTTTATCACGTAAATACTTTATTTCTCGCAAATACGAGTTTATATCATGTGATTCTGACTTTTTTTTGTTTATATCATGCAGATCTGAGAGTTTTTATCTCACAATTCTGACTTCACTTGCAATTACGAGTAATATCGTGATTCTGGCTTTATTTCTTGCAATTAAAAATTTATATTACGTGAATTAGACTTTTTTAGTTTATATCGCAATTCTGAGAAATAAGTCAGTAAGAGTTAAGTCACTAAGTCACTGCAAGTTTTTATCTTGCAATTCTGACTTTATAACTCATAATTGTGAGTTTATATCTTGGAAATAGGAGATAAAAAGTTAGAATTGCGAGATACAAGCTCGCATTTGAGAGATAAAAGTCTCAAAATTCTGACTTTTTAGAGACTATATCATGCAATTCTGAGAAGAAAGTCAGAATTGTGAGGTTTTATCGCGATTCTGACTTTATAACTCGCAATTGCGAGTTTCTATCATGCAATTCTGAGAAAAAAAAGTCTGAATTGCAAGATATTAACTAGCAATTTCGCAAAAAGTCAGAATTGCAAGATACAAGTTCGCATTTGTGAGAAAAAAGTCAGAGTTGTGAGTTTATGTCTTACAAATGTGAGCAAAAAAAGTCAGAATTGCAAGATACAAACTTTGCTTTTGAGCGAAAAAAGTTAGAATTGCGAATTTGTATCATTTCTCAATTCTGAGAAAAAAAGTCAGAAATGTGAGTTATTGTGATTACAGTGATTATGACTTTATAACTCGCAGCTTTATATTGCGCAATATATAATGATAAAATAAAATGTCATTTTATATCACAAAACAAGTCAGAATTGCAAGATATGAACTCGCAATTCCAAGAAAAGTCAGAATTGTGAGAGAAGCATTTGCGAGAATTGCAATTTTTTTTATCAAATTCTGACTTCTCACAATTACCAGATTATATCACACGACTGACTTTTTTAGTCTATATCTCACTATTCTGACTTTAAAACTCAAAAGAGCGAGTTTATATCTCACAATTCTGAAAAAAAGTCAAATTCTGATATTCAGAGAAGTGCAAAAGGGGGGAGGGGTATGTAAGTTTAATGCTTTATAAGTATATCTCATTAATTTTAAATCAGTGTTTTAAAAAGCAAAGTTGACGTAAGATAAAATCACTCAATATTTCATGACCGATTAATCATACAACAAACCAGTTGGTGGATGTGTATTGGATGGGATTGGCTTTTGATTGGAACGAAGACTTTCACCATCTCATTTGACTGTTTTCTGGAAATCTCCAACTGTGTGTTTACATGCTTCTTTCTTCTCTCAGCAGGAACATGCCCCCAAAGCTGCAGGGTTCCCCACGGAGACAACCTTTACGCTGCTGAAGTCAGAGGTCGCCTGTCCCAGAGGGAAACAGTGGCGACACCCCAGTGCCTGAGGAGACAGAGGCGTTCAGTAGACTAATGGGGTCTGACTTCATCATTAAGAAGGTGGACAAATCATTATATACACCCACACATTCATTAAAGAGACAGTGTTTAAGCACAAATCTGCAGGTCTGCTTACAAGAATTAATTCAGATATATGTTTTATTTAAAAGATGATTGGTTTATCATAATCACTTTCACATGGATTAAAGTTTTACATTTCTAAATAAAGTGCTTTTTTAAATTTTACAAAGAAGAAAAAAAAAAAGTCCAATGTGAGCTACTGTTCCCCCTAAGAAGAGGCACCCCATCACCCTAAACTTGTCCCTTTAGTGTGAGCAATTGGATTAGGCCGTTTGGTTCGTGTAGTGTCAGAGGCTAAATGGATGGCTGGGCTCCATGATGGATGAACATTGCCAACAAGGCGCCTTTCCATCTGACAGACCAACATACATCATCTATTAGCCTCATTTTTGGCCACTCAGTGGCCACATCATGGCCAAAGTAACCAAATG
>JAHKKF010538534.1:0-42421 GCA_019740295.1 Labeo calbasu
GAGTCTCACATGACCTCTGTCTCATCTTCAAAAGGGGAACTGTAGTCAGTGAAATTTACACATGTAAAGGAGAGACCTCAAGGGTTTATACACTTGTCTCAGTAATGGGCTAAAAAGTACATTTGGCACTCAATCCAGATCTCATACTCTACGCTCTTCTATTGCTTTTAGGGATTCCATTGAAAATCACCAGCCATGGCGAAAAAATTGATTCCCTCCCAAACCACAGGCCTTTTTTTCTCCTTCAAGCTTGAATCCATCCTAAAACTCTCTGTGGGTATTGAGAGGTGTGACAATAGCATTTCAGCACTTTCATTGGTTGATTCATTGAAAAGTGGGCATCACATATTCATGATGCGTTAAAAGCGATCTTTGTCAAGCAGCGCACAGCGTATGACATGATTTGGCTTAAAAACTGAATTGAAATTTAAAGGCTTGTTTTTTTTGTTTTGTTTTTTGTTTTTAAATAAGCCTACATTTGAATGTAGATTTTTTTAATAAATACATTTAAATTTCATAGTTGACTAATCACCATTCACCTTATCTTCAAACAAGTTTATCTTATTTAGATACATTACAGCATTACATTACAAAAAAAGTAACATACAAAATTATGTTGTAGCCCAAAATGTTCTTTTGCCAGACTGTTTTGGCCACTGCTCAAGAAAAAACACATAATACACTTAAGAAAATTAAGAGATGAATTGTCCTCCGTTGGCTCATTATTTCTAAAATTCTGTGTGGTGCCACTTACGAACTTAAAATCTCTGAACTGATCTACAGTAGGATTTAGCCCTTGTTAATTTTTATCAGACATGAACAAAAAATTCTTACTGCTTCAGTTCATTACTTTTTGTGGCTATGATAAATAAATAAATAAAAATCTATCTTTATTTGATTACAAATCAAACTAGACTAAGTAAAAACTTGATATTGCAAAGTGAACCCCTACTACCTACACCAAACATACAACTAAAAAGAGAAGCAGATGAAACATTACAATATATTCAAGCCTTATACGAGTCAACAGTCATTGTAGGTTTGTGATCAAAACTAAAAACATCAAATGCATACTTCTGAACATCACATCACTACTAACACTACTACTTCACAGAGACAGGAACAGGTTACAAAACCATCAAACCATACCTCTGCCTGCAAGCAATAAAAGTAGCAAATCCTGACTCCAAAAGGGAAGTACTGCAAAAAATAGGATGGATGAACAAGTGGATGTGACATACCAGCAAAGTACAGAATGGCATTGTTAGTGTTGTGTTAATGAGGCCTAATTGTCAACAGGCATAAGTCATGGCAATGAATGAACTTGCAGGAGGAAAGCAACTCTCAAACTCAATTAACGAAGAAAACAGATTCCTGCTAAATTCATGTGACCACATTAAATTTGAAGTGTTAATACTAAAGACAAAACTGAAGGACCATTTACCTGAACACAAAACTCCAACATAGTAGATGGCACTATTGTACCGTAAAGGGGTCATCGGATGCAAAACTCACTTTTACATGTTGTTTGAACATAAATGTATGTTGGCAGTGTGTGTACACAACCACCCTATAATGATAAAAATCCACCCAGTGGTACTTTTAGTCTTCATAAATAATATCCCCTTTTTCAAATCGAGCCAGTCTAAGCTTCTTGTCTGTGTGGCGTCACACAGACCAAGGCCGCTCCCATGATAGTTGATTGACAAGGTCGTCTTACCTTAGATCCGCCCTGACTGAGCTGTAACAGCGTAACCGCCATTGTTTCGACTCCGGTACAGAGGAAGACAAGAACTGAGCAACTTGAGGTGTTTTGTTATTGGATGTACCTCCGACATCTGAGCCGCTGAAGATGCAGAGGATTAACGTTACTTTCGTTTTAGAAGGAAAGGCTAAAGTAAACAGACTGACTCGTCACTCCACAATAGAGTGGGGCGGGGTGAGCAGAGCTCATTAGCATTTAAAGGCAAATGCAACAGAGCAGCTCGCTCTAAAAAGAGCTGATTTTGACAAGGTAAAAAGGGTGTTTTTTACACTACCACTGAGAAATTTTAAGCAAAGTATGTTATAGACTTCTCATCATATCAACTTGTGGAAAATGGGCATCCAGTGATCCCTTTAATGATGGTTGGTGATGGTATTGGTAATAATAGGATTGGACACAAAATTTGTTTTTATATGGTGTTTGGATATAAAAGTGTGGACACAACCACCCTACAATGATAAAAATCCATTCACTCCTTTCTTTTTAATCTCCAAATAACCTAAACAGTCTCATTTGTCAAGCGTTTTGATTTTCTGAGCAGTATGACATCATATTGCTCACGTCCTGCCCACAACTGCTGATGGACTGTCCCATATTAGCATATTTCTGTCCTCAGCTATGTTTGTCCTCAGCTAGTACGCTGTCTGCTATTTTTTCAGCTCTTGGGCAGCTGTAGCGACAACAATGTCTCATAAGCAGTGCAGGTGTTTTGTAGCTGGATGTAAGAGTGAACATAAGCCTGGTTTTACACCGCAAACGTGAGCGGCACGTAAGCAGCCGCTGTTGTGATGCTGTTCAAACGCTTCTAGTGCAAACAGGCATATTCTTCATTTTCTCCCAACATCAGAGCCACTGAGGATGTGTTTTGTTTTTTTTGTTAATGCGTCACCATACACACAAAAAAAGGAAAAGAGTGGTGAGCAGTAGCTAATTAACATTTAAAGTGACATGCACCGAAACGGGTCGCTATGTACAGAGGTGTTTTTACAAGGTAAAAAGGGTGCTGTTTTACACGACCATTGAGGAATTTTAATAACTATGTTGCAGACATTTCAAGAATCATACCAACTTGTGGAAAATGGGCATCCGATGTCTTCTTTAAAACACATCTGGTAGCGAGAAAGCCACAAGCTGAGGTAAAGAGAAAGGGAACTTACCGTTAACCAATTAACTTTTTTTTAATAAAAAAAGTGATACGTCCTAGCAAAATAAGAGAATCTGATAATCTGATCACTAGTTTTTACTGGATATGCATGTCAATACTACGTGTAAATGTCAGTCTTTTTCAGCTGACCACTTGTGATCGGATCAGAGACAGATATTAACACCAGGTGTAAACAGCACCCAAGGGAGCTTTACTGAGACCATGCATTTACAACCAATCTTTTTGATTGCTTCTAATCAGTCTGAAAAATGGAGATGATCAGAGTGTGAGTTCATTTATTTGTTTGCTTGTTTATCCAATTACTTAATACAACACCTTGGTTATCCCAGTGTCATCATGATGCAAATGATCCATCTGTCTGTCTTGTACCTCAGTGACCAACTAAACTGTATGACTTCGCCATTCCCAGACCTTTATTATGAAGGTTTGGGTCTGGTTTTGAACAATATGCTCCAAAGCAAAACACTTTCCCAATTGTTTATCTGCCAGCAGCCAGTACACAGCATGAAAAGAGGTTTTATTTGTATTTTTTCCTGTTTTCCCTGTGTGGCAGCACTAGAAAGCGATCTCCTCTCTCGTCCCTTCATGTCAGAGGATGTTTAGGACGCGTCACTCGCATGTTCTTTCATCTCCCTCTCACTTTTTCCTTTGGATTACTCGCGTGGCCAGCTGTGTCGAATCAAAGTGCTCAGCGGGTACATGCCCTGAACATCATTAATGTCCCTTGCAGATACTATATGGCACTCATTGGGCTCATCAACTGTGACATGCAATCCATGCCAATGGACAGCAGATGAAAGAGTATGCAGCATGCAAGGAGAGCCAGGATTGCTTACAGGATGCTTAATCCGAACCTGACTTCTTTTTTACTTCAACACCCTTTTCAGTTACATCTATCTTTTAGCTCACCCTAGGCTTAGGTGATCTGAAATTTTTGTATCATCATCAAGGTGTCTGCAATTTACTTTTCAAATGATCTGTAGAAATCATGACCTTTTATGTCCCACAAACGTGTCCTATTTGCTTCCATAAGTAAATATATTCGTGCAGCTTTCAGTTGTCAGGACTTGTCAAAGTTATTAAAAAAGAAGCTCACTTCCAGACCAAATATTTACAGATACTCACCCCCCTTGTCATCCAAGATGTTCATGTTTTTCTTTCTTTAGTCGATAAGAAATTATGTTTCTTGAGGAAAATATTCCAGGAATGTTCTCCATATAGTGGACTTCAGTGGTGCCCCAAAGTTTGAACTTCCAAAATGCAGTTTAAATGCAGCTTCAAATGGCTCTAAATGATCCCAACCAAGGAAGAAGGGTTTTATCTAGTGAAACAATTGGTCATTTTTGAAACAAATTGACAATTTATACGCTTTTTAACCTCAAATGCTCATCTTGTCCTGTCTCTACAGTGTGCATGCGTAGTCTGTGTAATCCGGGTCAATGAAGTTAGGGTATATCGAAAAACTCCCGTCTCATTTTCTTCTTCAACGTCAAAATCGTTCTACATCGCTGATTTACCTTTTTTTTTATTTTGTAAAGGGCGTTTGATCTTCTTTGCATGTTCAGTTTGTAAACACTGGGTCGATACTTCTGCAGAAATGTAGGACGATTTTTAAGTTGGGGAAGAAAACAAGACGGGAATTTTTCGACATAACCTAACTGTACTGACCGTATTGAACTGGAACAAAACAGAGTTCAAGCGGACTTAGACAAGATGAGCGTTTGAGGTTAAAAAGCATATAAATTGTCAAATTGACCAATCGTTTCGCTAGATAAAACCCTTCTTCCTCGGTTGGGATCATTTAGAACTATTTGAAGGTGCATTTAAACTGCATTTTGGAAGTTCAAACTTTGGGGCACCACTGAAGTCCACTACATGGAGAACATTAAAATATGAAATATTTTCCTCAAGAAACATACTACCAGACTAATGTGCGTACACATTTAGAGTGCGTTCTTTTACTGCACGATTCAGTCTATTAAAATACATTCAGAATGGTCACATAATTCAAGATATGGAGGCAGAAAATGTATATATTTATATAATTTCATATAGTTAATCAATGTCACATGAATAGTGCCATTTTTTCTTCAAAAGTCACCATATTACAAATATGATATTGATTTTATACAGCAGTTCAATAAACAAGAAGTTAAGATACTTACATTTTAGTCACCATATTTCCTGTTTTTGCTCTATTTCACCAACAAAAATTATTCCAAACACAGCCACAGCACTGTTTTGCATCTCTGAGAAACATGACAGTGTTTCGTTGCTGAATGAATCGACTGTTTAAATGATTCGGTTCATCTGCAATGATTCAGTTAACAGTGGCTTGCTGTCACCTACTGGTGGTTTTAACTTCACATTTAAAGTATCTTTTCATTTTTAAATCATTTCAAATATGTTTCAAATATCAAAACATCATTTATGTATTTGTAACTGCAGGTTAAAGCATTCCATGTCCCTCTGAGCTGCATTACACAGTATGTAAATACGTAGGCTACATCTAAATGCTACTTTAGATGCAGCTTCCATATTTTGTTGATACTGATTTTATTTGTTTGGTAATATCCCAAATGCAAGAATTTGACGAGGTACACTTTTAGCAAAATAAAATGCTCATAAAAGGTAAAAATCAATTTAAATTTATTGGAAAAGGTTAATTTCTATCACTGCTGTGAACTGACCACACAGAATATAAAAAAAAATCGAGAAATTTCAGAAAATATCAAGATTTAATTTCTTTGTCAATATTGCACAGCCCTACTTGAGATTTTTTTTACTTATATAAGGCTAGTAGGTCTTAATAGAATTAAAGACCAACAAGAAAAAGAATCATGATAAGATTTTGGATCATGATCCTGCCTGAAAAAAAAGTGCTATTTATTGTGATGTAACATTTTTGCTATATCGCCCACCCCTGGCTCTCACATGTGCCGTTTTTTAAGAAAGTCTCCATTATTAGCTTGAGTGTGGAGAGGGTCATTCATACAGGCGTATCAGTGAATCCACAAAGCTTTTGATATGCTCTCATCTCCACACGGGCCTTCATCCTTGGAGTACACATTCACAGCGCGCTAGCTCGCACACCTCAGCAGGACTGCTTGTTAAGTCTGCTTCGACTTTTACAGATATGTTTTTAAACTGCTCTGGGAGCAAGTGGCAGTGCGAAAAAGATAGGGGCTAATTGATGAGAATGTGTACTGGCAGTCTGCAGAGTGCACAACGGCACAAACAAGCAGGTATGACAGGTAATTTGACAGCTTCTGTGTTTTAACTTCCCTTAACTCCGTAGATACTCTCACAACAAACCACATGAAACAGTGCGCTGCTGCGAGACAGGTATCTCAAAGCCCCGACTTCACATATATCCTGCATTACCCAAACGTGTTTGCTCTCTTAGCATCAAAGACTGTGACAACTGATGGGAGAAAAAAAAGAGACCGTAGGTGGATGAAATGCCCCTGGAGTGTGTTAAGTCACCCAGTCTAAATGTATAACACGTACTGAGCATATTGATATTCCTCTAGCTCGCTCCGTCAAACTGAAAAGACAATAAAAGGGGATGAACAAAAAATTTATGGTGGGAGATTTCTGATATAGATGGGTCAATGACATATAAGAGTGCTTTCAAAAGGAACAAATCTTTTTAAAATCTACTTTAAAACATGTGCCAGGTGCTTAGAAATCTACTCTTTGTATTCAAGGTTTCATATGGTTTTGAAAAACGTTTCATTTATATATATATATATATATATATATATATAAATGAAACGTTTTAATTTTCAAAGAAAAGTTTTTAAAATATTTTTAAGATATTTATGTATATTTTATATTTATGTAGACACTTAAATATATATATGCTGGTGATTGGACCATATTACTTTGGTTTTGTATGCAAATATCTGTGGACAAAATTGTTTAAAAAGTATCAAACAAATAAATAAGACACTTTTTATAAATAATAAAATATTATACATATATATATATATATATATATATATAGTAATTTTTTTTAACATCTTGAATACATGTAAGTGTACACATAATATAAATCAATAAAAAAATAAGAAAATAAATAAATGTGTTCCAAACTAATTTATTAAAACATTTTTTTTTTTTCATTTTAAAAAACTATAAATAATAAAATATTATACAATAAATAAATAAAAAAATTACTATTTTTTACTTATTAATTACACCACATGGCATTTTTGGGCAAAACTTTTTGGACAAAAATATTTTAAAATGTTATGTGTTTAAACATGTAAAATATTAATAAAAAACTAATTTATAAGACATCTTTCTTATTTTAGAAATATTATGCATAATAAAATATTATACAAAAAATAACCAAATAACAATATTCTTTTTTTTACTTCTTTATTATTTACACCACATGGCATTGTTCTTACATCTTAAATACATGTGTACACATATCATTATTATTATTATTATTATTATTATTATTATTATTATTATTATTATTATTATTATTATTATTATTATTATTATTATTAAGTAATAAAAGTTTTATATTTATATTTTAAGAATTTTTCCCCCTGTATATCCTGGTTGGACCATATTACTTTTGTGGACAACAATATTTAAAAATGTTTTGTGCCAAAACATGATATAAACCAAACTAATTTATTAGACACTTAAAATATATATAATAAAATAATAATAATAATAATAATAATAATAATAATAATAATAAAAATTAATGTATTATTCCATTTTTTTAATCATCATTTGGTAATTTATGAATATTGAATATCACTAGGTTTTTAAAAATTCACAGCTTGAACTACCTTGGCTTACAGTAACAGTGCAATGATCAGATTATTAGATGCTGGCCTTGACAGTATTTTATTTATTTATTTTTTTAATACATAAAACAATGCTCTTCATGAAAAAGGACTTCAAATCATTGTATGCATGAAATTCATTTTTAATGTAGTTTTGAATAAATCACTAAATAACAAATGTATGTCACGTCACTGAACCAGGTGCTACTTCTCGGACGGTTAAGAAAGCTAGCGGTGAATACCGTGTTCACCTTTCCTGCCTGAACAAAGCTAAGGTCAATGGAGTCTGATGTGATAGATGGGAGACTACTTACTCATGCAAATCTGGAGCGAGCGCAGCTAGCCATGCCAAGCTACACGCCCAACTCACTGCTCAGTCAGGGGTAACCAGACTCACTGGGCAAATGATACGGCGAGAAAGGGGGGGAGTGGATGAAGCAGAGGATATTGAGAGAGGGGAGGTTAAGGGAGGGAGCCAAACTCACCTGGTCCTGGCTGCTTCTCTGCCAGCTGAACAGCTCGGCCTGCTCAGTGCCATCTGAGGCTAGTAAGCTATGATGCTGGCCAGGCCATCCTGCCTCTAATGGTCTGCATTGTAGGCAAAGAGTCTGGGCTCGCTCCCTATCACTCTCTCTTGTCCACTCACAGACTCTCACGCCAGAAGCCTAACCTGCTATCAGCAAAGCCCTACTCCCTCGAATAAAGCAATCTGCTTGGCTATTACTGTACATCACCTCGGATGTTTTTCCCTCTCTCCCTCCCATCAGTAAACCAGCTGTAAATTAGCACAGGGAAACGGGGCATTTCATACAGCTAGCAAGTTGTTTAATGATCTAGGTGCTGCTTTTATCTATCTCGTGCTATAATCAGGGCTTCCGATTTGCTATAAAGCTTGAATGATTTGAAGTTAATCCAGGTTATTTTGTGTCTCTCTGTCACTCAGTGTTACATGGACAGACTTATACATACGAAATGAGAATACAGCACAAGCGAGTTGCGTTATATTCTTGTGGCAATGAAATAAACATGCAAAAAATGTTGTTCCTGGGTTGACTCTGTGGATTTAATTTGAATGCGCAAATTGTGCTTCGACCACATAAAAAGCAAACAAACATGATGAACACAATCAGCACAAAAGCTTGCAGATGCCTTATGAGAAAGCTAATGTATTACCCTGTTCTGTGTTTGCATGAGAGCAAAATAATTTTCAATCACTGCAGAATAATCAAAAGAGGTAATTTGAAATTAAATGTACGCATATAAATATGGCATCATTTTCTATTATATAATTAGGCCAATAAGTCAGTACTGAAACCACATTAGATGTACAATTTTCAAGGTAACCACACATTGAAATGTACGTGTAATCAGCAGAAACACTATGCATTTGAATAGGTTATGCGCTGTTTTTCATACAGTGCCTGCGCAAGAGAAACATCTAAGATAAGCCTAGATTATTTTAATACCAGTGAACTGGAGTCAGCGTTTTTTCATTTTCCATTTTGTTTGAAAGAACATCTCACAACATAAGATGACATGAAAGAGATCATAGCTGTGTGAAAAATACAAAGTTATAAGAGTCAGTGAAATTGAAGGTGTTGGAATAGATTAAAATAGCGCTGGGTGGTTTGGCCAAAAATCTGCATCGTCTTTTCTTAGGATTCTGGTGGTTTCACGGTTTATGATGGTTTTTCCCTGACCATGCCTTTTTCAGATTCCATCAAACAGTTGCAGAACCACTGCATTTTAATGATCCAAACTGCTCAAACCACAGTATGAGCAGTTTTTGATGTAAATTAGATTGTATCGTTTTAAAAGCAAAATTTAAAAGAAAAAACAGAATGCTCTAACTTTGCTTTAAACTTTGTGCTACATAAAACATCTACACAAAACTAAAAAACAGCAGTTGGGCTGAATGAGAATGCAAATTTACTCTCTGACAGCAGGTGGCACTTGTGGAAGAGCAGCAATACAGCATTTCTTTGATTACTGCTGTAAACAAAGCAGCACTGCGCTTTTAAATACTATATTAATATGCATTATATGGAGGTAAGATTACAAGAAAATACCATCTAAACTTTTCTGAAGACAGTCAGTTCCCCTCAGAGATATTCAGAGATTCATATAAACCCCTAACTCCCAGTTCAGTAACATTTTTTTTTTTTTTTTTTTTAGAATTTTCTTCAGTGAGCTGCTCTGTGTGCTACAGTATATATTTTCTTCTTTGTGTTTGTCTTCAGCTCTGGATTTTGTTAACGCCCATGTACAGTTGGTTTATTTCCCTACTAAAGAATCAGTTGTGTGTTACTAATAGTTCTCTAACCATTAGTCGGAAGTGTATGCAGTTAGCAGGAATCTCCTCTAAATTCACAATCACTGTCTACGTTGCTTAGCCACTTTTACCGGCCTGCTTTTTTTTTTTTTTTTGGTAAAAAATAATATAGTGTGTGTATATCACCCAGCACTAGATGAAAGTTACGTCAAGATTCCCATCACGGCTCCTGGAATGTCTTACCAATTACTTTCTGTCCGGGTATACATGAAACAAAATATAATTAAATATTTCACAGGAGACCTATTATGCAAAAATCAGTATGTGAAAACAAGCAGCCTATAATGGTAAAAATCCACCCACTCATTTTTTACAATTGTAATAAATCATAAACAGTCACTCGGAACAAGCAATTTCAGATTCTCCCTAAGTACACGTCATCGTAGGGATAAAGTCCCACTCATCTGTGGCAATCTCTGCCCTATTAGCAAAAAACACAGCTCTGAATGAGAAGCAGCAGTCCGCCATTACTGATTTTTGCTGTAGCTGCTGGATATATACAATGTCAGAGCCAAATGAGGCATTACAAGTGTTGTGTTTTCTGATGCACCAACAAACATAGGACTTTCCATAGACTCCCTCCATCTGAGCGGCAGAGGACACGGAGGTTAAATTTAATTTTCGAAGGAAATGTTCCGGAAAAAAATTGGTAACGTCCCCTATATGTTTAAGGATTAATACCAACGCTTCGTGCATGAACGTCTGCTTCAGACAAAGTAAGTATCACGCATTTGTTTTCCAAATTGCCTTTCTGAGAGCTTCTTGGCACTCTGTAAGGCTAATGTTGCTAAAGCTACCATTGTCTCTGCCTGCTTTCACTGATGCTGCCTTCACATGTTGCCAGAATGATTGTAAATAGAAAAGTGGTAGTTAAAAAATTGCATATGAAAGCAATATGAAGTCAACCTCTTGAATTTGTCAAGCTCATAATCACAAGTGGGGCTTACAAAGATTGTGATAGCATGCGATGGCACCATGAGGTCAGCTATGATGTTATTTTTATTGTACCATGCTCCCTTCTGTGTAATTCACACTTTACCGTATTGTGCATTTATTATACACAATGCAATCAGATGACTGACTTTTAAACTGAGTATGTTTTCTGTAAAGATAACAGGCCTGTATTAATAGTGGAATGTTTATTTGCAAAGGACAGCACCAGTCTTCCTGGAGCTCTTGTATAAAAGGGGCATAATAGGTCACTTTTAAGGATTAAATACACATTGTGTGCCTTTTGAAGCAAGTGCACAGTGCTGAGGCTAATAGAGGGTTTTCACGTCATCAATCAGCCATTTTGGTGGCACTGAATGTAAACAATGCCACTGAACCAAAGAAACTAGCATATTTTGCTGATTATTGCTGCTGAAAATGGTCAGTTATTGTCATGTTTTGGGCTGTACTATTCAGTCAGACCAGGAAAAACATTTGGAGTACTGCCAAAAGTTATAACAAATCAAGGAGAGGAGTGAAAAAAAAAATTCTGAGGAACAAAAGGCGTTTGTGGTTGGCCAAACTGAACCAGGATTTCCAGGGCAAGAATCTTGACAATATTCGTGTTTGTTCTTATCATTTCCAGCCAGGTAATATTAGGCTAACACTGCTCGTACATACCTTTACCACCTATTAACTTTAGTTTGTCAAAATACTGCACTATTTTCTGCTTACTCAGTCCTTCCCTATATGGTTTAGCAGCTTCCACGTGTTCTTTCCGTGGTTATATAATATAATAATATAATATAACTTTTAATATAACTTAATACATTTTAAAATATAATTTATTCTTGTACTGGCAAAGCTGAATTTTCAGCGATCAGTACTCCAGTCTTGAGTGTCACATGATCTTTCAGAAATCATTCTAATATGCTGGTTTGCTGCTTAAGAAGCATTTCTTAATATCAAGGTTGAAAACAGTTGAATAGAAAGTTCTTTTCTTTATTGTCACTTTTGATCGATTTCATGCATCCTTGCTGAATAAAGCAAAAATATTAATTTCTTAAAAAATAAATACAAATAAAAATCTCAATCTCCAAACTTTTCATTGGTAGTGTATTTACTGACATTATTGTGGAGCTGACAGATGTTTGAAAATGTTTGTAAATTGCATGTTCTGCATCAAGATCTTTCCAAAAACCACCCACTTGAACAGTCTGATCAATATGTGCATAAACTTAGTAATTATTTGTTTATGTTATGCTGGCTCTTATTCATCCTGGTGCTCTCAGGCTTTATAATAACACCTCAGTGCAGCTGAAGGAAGTTTGTTTACCCCTTGAAATGCAGCATTTTGTTCGTCTTCTGTTTCTCTGTCTCAACTCATATCAATAAAATTTACATTCTTGGATTCAGTCCCAACAATTTTCATTCCCTCTTTGTGGTGTTCTGGCTATAGTGCTATATAAAATATCTAAACCATAAAGTAAAATACACTGAAATTGAATTATTTTGCAAGCTGCCTTCAGGTGCGGTGTAGTTTCTAACTACACAGTCCTTCAATAACAGCCTCTTTGCAAAGCCTGAATTACATTGTGACAGATTCACAAAACAACCCGTTCTGAAACACGGTACACATACTGTGAAGGTTAGACTGAAATGAATGTAGACCTTGTTAAAAATAAACTTTAGCCGTTCATTTCTACCACTGCCAACCTTCAGTAGGATAAAGCAGATAAAGCACAGCCAGGGACAGCACAACGGTACGCAATAATGATGAGCTGCCTTTCTTTATCAGTGTACAAAAACTGGCAATAAATCTGCCTTTTAAATAAATACATCCAGTCTAATGAGAAAATGCAGTATAATGTCCCACTGTAAAGAAGCATAATCTCAATTTCCATCCCAGGTGATGCATTAGGATCTCAGTCTAATAAGTAACAGCAAGCAGCAGAGCTGTGTTGGGATTTGGTGAGCACAGACCAGCATATGGTCCAGTGAGTTGTTGTGGGAGCTGTTGTGAGCCTGAGTGCTCCTGCAAGCAGCGTTGTTTGTGTCACTCAGCTATGAGAAGAATCGGGCTCTTAAAATGCTTGACCCTCCTACAGATAAAACTCGACTCTTTGGGTGCTCAAGAGCCTTGCCAGAGCGTGTCTGGAGCAAAGCCAACTTGGCACAGCTCTTTCACCTGTATTTACTGGATGGCTGATTAACCAACATATCCTCTGTAGAACAGCAACATGTCAGCAGAAAAGAAAAATCCACAATGGACACCATTATTACTTTATGGACGGATCAAAGCAATATCCTTAAAAGAAAGTCCTTTTTATTATAGCAATTAAGGCGCATTAAAATTCAGATAAAGATTGCCGTTATATCTGAAGCCACAGCAAAAGCTGTTTAGTCAAGTCATAAGAAATGCACGTATGCCTTAAGACACTCTCTGAGGAAATATGGTTCCTATAATGATGAGTGTTTTTATTAACTTTTAATATTTAGCATTTGAAATTCTACAGATGAAAACATTTTATTTAGCAGGCAGAAACACATCAAACTAACATCCTCATTCTCTGTAATGGCATGGTAAATTTGCTGGGGCTGCAGTCAAACAACGGAATAAAGTCATTTAAAAAGCTTATGCATTTGAATTATAAGATTTCCATACATTTGGAGAAGGAGAAAAAATATAAACAATAATCAGTCACTCTTATACACATAGCATTGCTCTGGCAAGGAAACTGAGGCACGACTACAAAGGAAGACTTTGACTCTGACGATACCGTACATCTGACTTCACTTTGTTTTTTAAAGACATGCACTAACCAAACAAACAGAGCATGGATCTGACCTTTTAAATGCAGATGATGATCCGTCCAAAACCAAGGATTTTCCTACTCCATCTTATGTTGTCTTTCACGAGTCAGGTAAAGCTTCCACAAGATTAACTTATTAATGGATCAGAACTCATGCAATGCTGTATGTTTATGACATAAGAGGATTTGCTGTTTCTACAGCCACATGTCAAGCTACATCCAAAGTAGTGTTGTTATTTTTAACAAAAAAACTAAAACTATTAAAAATTGTTTTCTGTAAAGCTGAAATAAAATATATAAATAATAAGGTAGCTTAAAAAAAAAATGGTAGCTTATATCAGCTTGAAAAGAATACTGGTGAATAAAAACATATATAAAATACTCTACTGGCTCAAGAGCTCTCCTATTGATTAAATATTCAAATATAAGCAAAACACCAGAGGTTATACATAATGACTTGAATACTGATCACTGAGTCTGAATCATGTATCACATCATTAATTGCTGAAAATTATAATTAATCAAACTATGCTAATTATAAAAGCAGATGTGTCATGAAAAAGAATTGAACTCAAATTTTGATTACATTCAGAAAGACCCCAGAATCAGTTATTAACATAAAAGGTATTTTAACACATTATGCTTGGCAGCTTTGATAATAAACAACAGCCTGTAATAACAAATCCATATCAAAGCACTCAACTAAAGTTACATATCAACAGAAAATAAACATCAGTAATACCAAGATACAAGAGACTGTTTCACTACATTTTTCACATAATAGTTCAACCAAAAATAATAAAAAAAAATTATAATAATTCTGTAAGTTTACTCAGCCCCAGGCCATCCAATTTGTAGATGAGTTCAGAAGAGATCAGAATAGATTTGAAGAAGTTTAGCATTGCATCATCTGCTCAGCAACTGGTACTCTGCAGTGAATGGGTACCATCAGAATGAGAGTCTAAACAGCTGATAAAAGCATTATAATAATCCACAAGTAATCCACACAAATTCCTGTCCATCTTGTGAAGTGAAAAGCTGCGTGTTTTGACAATGAACATGTTTATTACAAACATGTAGGTTTTTGCTTTAAGGTTTTATTGTTATGTTTATATCTGTTTGGATTCTCATTATGATGGCACCCATTCACTGCAGAGAATCTGTTGGTGATTTCCATATATACAGTTGAGGTCAAAAGTTTACATCCCCCTTTCAGAATCATTAAAAATGTTAATTATTTGACCGAAATAAGAGGGATCATACAAAATGCATGCTATTTTGTCTTCTGGGAAACATGTAAGTATCTTCTGTATCCTTTGAAGGGCAGTGCTAAATGAAAAAAATATGATATTTAGGCCAAATAAGAAAAATGTACACATCTTCATTCTGTTCAAAAGTTTTCACCCCCTGGCTCTTTTGACTTGACTATATATATACATACTATATATAAAACTTTAGTTGAGTGGATTCATTATTGCAGGCTGCGGTTTATTATCAAAGCTCCCAAGTTTCATTTGCGGGGGGAAAAATCATACACCCATCACTTAAAATGTAAATCAGAGATGCCTGTTGCTGCTCTTCTTCAGTGTGCTGTGGGTCACACCACCCACCAATACTTCATCTCTGCTTGTTTGTTCATCTCTGATTTCCCTCTACTAAAGTAGGCTTGTGTTCATCCAGGCATCAAAGCCTCTGCCACCACATCCAGCTGCGATGGGAGAATCAGCCACTCAACCCAAACCTCCACAGACTTCTCCAAAGCCTAGCCGAGATCAGATGACCACTGCAAAACAGCTACAACTAGCAAAACCCCTCCACATAAGAAATCCCATATGTCGGACAAGTGTGGGTGTCCTTTGAAGTGCAATAAAGACACTAGTCCCTAAGAAACAGAGGAGGGCTGCCCTCTAACAAAGAGCCATTTATTTACTAGCTCACAAATCATGTCCCCAGTAGTCAAGTTGAAAGAGCAATTAATTTGGTTTTAAAGGGTTTTGTTAATCGACGACTAAGGTGGTACACACATTGTCAATGACATTTAAGATGTAATGTGGAATGAGAGCACCTTAGCTATTACTAATTAGCACTTCAAAGGAGCTCATGTCAACAGCACTTCATGGCCAGAGGTTTTATTACCGACATGTTTACCGTCTGAGGTGCTTTAAATATTGAAGTTTGTCTTTCCTTGCCATTGCTGCCATCACAGAAAAAAAAATGTTTAAAAACACCCTCTTACAATATACAGCATACACACACACACAATTTTGCCTTGCCATCATTTCTCAATATAAAATATAAATTTCACCAATTTTCTGCCCACAGTGATAGACACACATGGCCTGTTGATGAGTGGTAAGCTTAAATTCGCCTTGAAATGAAAATTCACCCTATTGGTTTTTTAAATGCAGATTTTAAAGACTATGTTATTTATGTTATTTACTGTAATTTAATGCATATTGTACTGTCAAACACACTAATAATCTTTACAAACTGTAAATGAATATAAACATATAACACTTCAGCTTCACTGTTTTATGATACAAATGCTCCAGCGAAGTGTATTAATTTATGTCAGGAGTACAAAACAAACATTCAAAATCAAAACGGGACTAAGAATGTAATAAACCAGCACATACCTGTTCAGCCATGTGAGCTCTGGTAAACTTTTCAAGCGTAGTTAAAATGATTTCGGCCATCCTGGTTGAGTTTACTAAAGTTCAAGGACATGAGGACACCATGCTGTATCTGGGAGGAAATATTGGGGAAATTCCAACTTATGTCAAGAAGATGTCAAGAGTATAAAAGACTGATGAGTTGATGGCTTTGAATACTGATACTGTCAGTACCCTAATGCCTAGAAGCCCAGGGCTAAGGACAAGAAACCCAAAGCTGAAGACACAAAGCTTACTACACCTTTGATTGAAACCGTGTTTTGTACTTCAATGGTTGAGTGTTATAACCCATTAAAAGAAATATAACTTATTACAAAAACTGCCTACCTAGGCTTTGATTTATAGTGTTTTAAGACTCTGAAAGAAGTCAGAACATCAGAAGTTACTTTTTTTTAAATCGCTTGTATTTTAAAAATGAGTTTTGAGCAGAAGAAATTCATCAAAGTGGTAAATTGTCAACTGTGCAAACTAAGGAGAGTATTACGACATCTGTATGGGGTGAGCTTTATAAAATTACAATTAAACCATTGATGTCACATGGACTATTTTGTCAATGTTCTTGGTACTGGGCCTTGAACATGGCAGTACCCTTACTGTCTATAGAGGGTCAGAGAGCTCTTGGATTACATCAAAAATAGCTTAATTTGTGTTCCGAAGACGAACAAAGTCTTACAGGTTTGGAACAACACGAAGGTGAGTAATAAATGACAGAATTGTCATTGTTGGATGAACTAACTCTTTAAGCTTTGACATTGCAGGAATAAATTCATGGGATGCCCATTTTCCACAAGTGGATATGATTCTTTAGGGTCTTAATGAGAAGTCTATAATATACTTAGGTTAAAAATTCTCCTTTTTATCTTGTCAAAATGAGCTCTGCAAAAATCATCCCATTCTGATGGATTGTTCCTTTAAATGCAAATGAGCTCTGCTCGCCCCGCCCCTCTCTTCTCTCTGCTGCTCTGAGAGATTGTTTACTTTAGCTGCATTTAGTGCGTTTAGCTGTGAAACTTGCTAACTAGCATGTTATTAGGAAAGGTGACTGCAGAGATTCATAAAAAAACCTTATACTCACTTCTGCTGTAGGTGAAGCTGGATCACAAATGATACATAGACGCATTTATGTAGATTGGGAGGCACATTCCCCTCACAAACAAATGTAATCCACTGCATTTTCAGCAGCTCAGATGTAAATGATGGCAGTAAATGACGACCACTATGTTCATTATTACATTCAGCAACACAACACCTCAATCGCTCAATCGGAGATATTCTTGTTTAACTTACATCCCTGCTCCGGCATCGAAACAATGGAGGTCGGACTGTTACAGCTGATCTGAGGTAAGACGCTCATGTCAATCAACTATCGTGGGAATGACCTCTGTCGGTTTAAAACGCATGATAGCGATGAGAGTATCTAAGGTACGATCTGTAAAGGCACAGCTTTATTCTGGAAAAGGGGGCGGGGAGCAGCAGCTCATTTGCACTTCAAGATACATCCACTCAAAATTGGCACTTTCGGAATAATATAATAAAGGATCTGTGGGGTTTTTTGACCTTAAACTTCACAGACACATTCTGGGGACACCTGAGACTTGTAAGATGGGGCAGGTCTCTTCTAAGATTGGAGTTGTACTGTTTTAATCAGACAAATGCAGGTAAGCATAAGAAACCTTATATTTTCATATAAGCATTGCATGTTCAGAGCAGTCAAGAAGGAGACTGATTGTTTGACCATACCACTGCCAGAGTTTGTTTTTTGTCTGTCCTCACTCAGTGCTCCCTTCAGATAGAGTGTATATGATATCAGTGGGGGAGAGGATAGAGGTTACATCCATGGACTGAACTATCCAGTAGTGTTTGTTTTCCAAGTCGGATCAGTGTCCATCAGCGGTCAGCTCCCACAGAGAGAGCTCTGGGTCCCAGGCCACCCCTTTCCCCTACCTCCTTTGCTGTCACCTTTCTGCTTGGTTGCACCCCTTTGGTAAATATACCTCCAGAGTCATGCTCTGCCAATATTTCACACAGCCAGGTAGTACATCAGTGACCATCCTGTCCACTTTATTTGTCTTCCCTCCATCAATGCAAGGCCTGTGTCCTCAGCGCTGGACTTCAGAGTAGAGGATACACCGGTGTTATTGATGTGTTGGGCCTCCAGATTTCGCAGGGGGCCTTCAGTGCCCAAAGTAAAACCGCTGTCAGTACAGAGCACTAAAAGGGCTCCTCTGGGGCTCAACATTAGGTGTGGGTGACAGGAGGAATCTTTTATTCTCCACGTACAGGCCACATACTGTACCTCTCCAGCTGAGCATTATAAACAGCTTCCTCTAAAATGACTAATGAACCATAAAAGCTTATCACCTAAATGCAATAAACCTGTGGGGAATAGCTTTTTCCTCTTGGTGTGAGCATGTATAGTTTGTGTAGGCTCTGCTTGACTACAAATTCTTGCAGCTTGTGCATGCCATTTGGAATTTTATGAGGTAAAGTAGGAAGTGTTAATACTTATCCATTCATGTATAATGAAATAATTAAAAGAAACATTTAAAATATGACTTATAAAACAGACCACAGGCTACCTACTGTCTGAGAGACAGTTTGACGGAGACAGTGTGTTTCTGCGTGATTAGCATCCTGCCATACAGTCTCTCTAAATGTGCACAGGATGAGTTTAACCTTGCCTGAGGTGAAAAAATACATTTTATTTTAAAAAATGGATTTTTTTTCTATTTATGATACGCCCCTGGCATCACAGCTTTCCCAGCCTACACTAAATGTTGCTTAGAAATAGTGTCAGCAATGATAAAACATGGTTGTGAGCGAGACAAAACTTGTAAGATTTTGCAGGATTCTGCTAGTAGTTACTTACTGAGCAGCTATAATCTTTCACAGCGTTTGACTTACCAGTTCATCATTGATTTGTTTGTGTAAAAACAAGGCCCAAATGCAGATGCTTAAGACTTCTGGCATAACTTTTTAAAAATGCATTCATAATCCTTAAACTATCATTGCAAAACTTTAGTTACAAAATCTTTAAGTATAAATGTAAGAGTGTATCATCGAGTCTTTGTTGCAACTTACTCCTGAAGCTTACATCCATTCAGGAGGTAAACAAAAGCATTTACATTGCATTATTCAGATATGAAGAGACCTTGAAAAATAAATAAATAAAAATAAAAACTCAGTGGACTTATGATGCAAACTTTTTTCAGAGGACAAAATTGATTAATTTAGGATAAATTACACCAAAAAGATTTATTATTGATTGGAAAACAAAACAACAACAACAACAAAAAAACAATATGACTTCAAGAGTATGCACCGTTCAAAGGTGTTTTTTTTGTTTGTTTGTTTGTTTTTTTTTAAATCAGCAAGGATTCAAATTGACTAAAAGTGGCAGTAAAGGCCTTTAGATTGTCACTTCTTTTCAAATACTGATCTTTTAAACTTTCTGTTTATCAAAGAATCCTGAAAATAAATATATAACAGTTTCATAAAAATAAACAACTGTAATACTGTAATTACAGTTAAGGTCAAAAGTTTGCATACCCCTTTCAGAATCACTAAAAATGTGTATTTTTTTTACCAAAATAAGAGGGATCATACAAAATGCATGTTATTGTTTATTTAATACTGACCTGAATAAGATATTTCACAAAAAAGACACTTACATATTGTCCACAAGAGAAAATAATAACTGAATGTATAAAACTTACCCAGTTCAAAAGTTTACACCCCCTTGATTCATTCTACTGTGTTGTTACCTGAATGATCCACAGCTGTGTTTTATTTTTTTGTTTAGTGATAGTTGTTCATGAGTCCCTTGTTTGTCCTGAACAACTTCAGAAAAATCCTTTAGGTCTCACAGATTCTTTGGTTTTCCAGCATTTTTGTGTATTTGAACCCTTTCTAACAATGACTGTATAATTTTGAGATTCATCTTTTTCACACTGAGGACAACTGAGGGACTCATATGCAACTATTACAGAAGGTTCAAATGCTCATTGATGCTCCAGAAGCAAAAACAATGCATTAAGAGCCGGGGGATGAAAGCTTTTGAACAGAATAGAGATGTGCACATTTTTCTTATTGTACCTAAATATCATATGTTTTCATTTAGTACTGCCCTTCAGAGACTACAGTAGATGTTTCCCAGAAGACAAAAAAAGTTAAATTTACCCTGATCTTCAAATTCCAAAAGTTTTCATCCCCCGGCTCTTAATGTATCATTTTTCCTTCTGGAGCATCAGTAAGCATTTGAACCTTCTGTAATAGTTGCATATGAGTCCCTCAGTTGTCCTCAGTGTGAAAAGATGGATCTCAAAAACATACAGTCATTGTTGGAAAGGGTTCAAATACACAAAAATGCTGGAAAACCAAATAATTTGTGGGGCCTGAAGGATTTTTTTGAAGAACAGCGGGCAGTTTACCTATTCAGGACAAACAAGGAACTCATGAGGAAACTATCACTAAACAAAAAAAAAAAAAAAAAAAACAGCTGTGGATCATTCAGGTAACAACACAGTATTAAGAATCAAGGGGATGTCAACTTTTGAACTGGGTCATTTGTATAAATTCAATTATATTTTTTTTCTTTTGGACTATATGTAAACATCTTTTATGTGAAATATCTTATTCTGATTAATACTGAATAAACAATAACATGCATTTTGTATGATCCCTCTTATTTTGGTCAAATAATTAACATTTTTAATTATTCTGAAAGGGGGATGTAAACTTTTGACCTCAACTGTATACTAAGAAATGTTTCTTGATTTTTCTGAAGGATCATGTTGCACTGAAGACTGTAGTAATGACAGCTGAAAATTTAGCTATGTCATCACAGGAATGAATTACATTTTAACAGATATTATAATAGGAAACTGTAATTATAACAATATTACTGTTTTACCTCTATTATTTGTCAGATAAATGCAGTCGTGTGGAGCATAAGAGACTTCTTTCAAAAATCTTACCAACTCCAAACTTTTGATTGGTATCGTATTGGATTTAATTTTTAAACAAGGTTACACAGTAGAATACATCATGCAAAGTGCTTACAGAGCAACCCTTGCTTAATGATCAATAATTATTAAAGCTGTTTTGAAGAGAAGAGCAATTTCAAAATCATTGTCGATAAGTTCACTCCTTCGTTCTGTAGACACCAGCACATTTTACATGGGAAAAAAAGACTTTCTGTATCTGGCCTTGATGGGGCTTTCATATTCATCATCAGTTTGGGATGTACATAATTCAGGAGCCAGCATGCATCTTGGGAATGATGGTGTATGTAAAAAACACAAATGGATGAATATTACAAGACTTTTGGTGCACACAGAGGTTCCAGCTGAATAAACACAGACTGTGCATCTGGCCCTGTCCCACTTTATGCTTTCTGCCTGGCACTTTTATCGGAAGAAAGAACTTAACGTGACTGCTGTGCTGCCAAACTGGTTAGTCAATAATGTTCAGTTGGTCCCTGTCCTCAAAAATAATGTTGCTTTAGTCATGCTCTAATATTCAGGATGTTTACAAAGTTGGAGTTTATAAAACCCCCTACGTACAATTCTGAGCAAATGTCATCTCATGTCGCAACATAGCCCACACTTTGTGTAAATAGCATGTTGCTTCTGTTTTCATCCGGTGGATAAATATCAACAGATATGACTATTTGCTTGTGTTGTAAAGTGTTCATCAAGCCTAAAGTAAACATGATTTTGTATAATTTACACTTCGGTGTGAAGAGCTTGTTGCCATTTACACCAGCCAGTTATTTATTTAAATTTGCGTGTTCGTTCATTTTTAGGAAAGACAAATTCTGCCATCATTTACTCATCCTCATGTTGTTTTCAATGCTGTTTTCCAAGCAATTACAAGTAGGCACAAATGCACCATTAAGTTATTATACAGTAAGTGCTCCATATGATGCGACAGCTTTGCCAAGTTTATGGAAGAAACAATGAAATCTGTTTTGTGAATAAATGATTCTCTTGATCGAGATCTTTTAATAATTTGGTCGAACTGATTCACAAAAGCAGCATGTATCATTTAGCCATAACATTTTGTGATGTTTATCACAGAAGTTATTGTATGAGTTCAAAAGACTTGGAATATACAGTAACTGATAGGTCATATAGACCAATTTTTTTTTATTCCTTTGGTGTTTTTTCTCTGTTTTAAAGCTCTAATGCTTCAGTTCACATTCAATGTAACTGGACAGAAAAAGCAACCGTTTAGATTTTCTTCTATTGTGTTTCACAAAAGTAAATCTGGTTGAGTGAATTTTATTAGCAAGGACACATTAAATTGATTTTAAAAAAATGACAGTAAAGATTTCGTTTTTAAATTTCAAATAAATGTTGCTTGGTAAAATTTTTACTTGAGTTGCAAATCAGTATATTAGAATGATTTTTGAAGGATCACGTGACACTGAAGACTGGAGTGATGGTTGGTAAATTTTGTAACTTGATGGAAAAATCAAACAGCAAAGTCTTTAGATCTCCTCTGTTTCACACAAGACAGAAAGACACAAGGGTGAGAAATTGAAGAGAATTTTTATTGGAGGGTGAAATATCCCTTTAATGTCTATGCATTTATTCATGTATTGATTTATTTCAAGCTAGATTATTAGCCTCCGTAAAATGTCAGTTTTGAAGCAGAGCTCCCGTGTGATTCACGCTAGCAGGATCTTCCTCTCAGGCTGAAGTCTGCTGATAACTGAAGGAGAGGTGAGTCACTGATAGAGGTCACTAACTGCTTCACAAACTGAAATAGTATCAGCCTGCAATGGCAGACTGGATACTTTAACCACTTCAAAGAGAGCGAAGGCGTTTCTAGAGATAACATGGCTTTTAAGAGAAAGACGGCAGAGTGTGACAGAACGACTGAGATATAAGCGACAGACAGAAAGACAGAGGTTGGTTTCGATGGCGAGATTGTAGTGCTTGAGAAACACTGCAGATGAGACCTGAAAGAGAGAGTGAGAGGAGACTTATAGGGCGTTAATAGCACAATGTTGTCCTCAGCTCCGGGCCTGAAGCAGCAGGTTCTAATCGTTTTCTCAAACCCCATCTGAGACAAGCATCTGGATTTAGGTTTGCGGAAACTGCAAGGGTTCAGCTGGAACCCTTCCAGAGTATACCATTACGCTCAGGGACTCTTCCTCCTCTGTGAAAGCGCCATTTATCCTCCAGCGGTGGGGGTTCAACACCTCTGGCCAGACAAGCACTTTCCAAGGGCCTCAACCTCATCCAGGCCGTCTGATAACAGCCGTGAGATCTGCTCTAATGGAAGCCTGAGTCAGCGCTTTCACGACTGCCCTTTCAGCCAACTAAGTGGAACGCAACCTGCCGGTTTAGAATGGTTTGTTCTTAAATAGTTTGTTTCTGTGCCAGGAGAAGAGTATGGATGTTTTTATACAACAGAAAAGTGAGGGAGGAAAAAGTAAAGATCTATGATATACCTTTTCTTTGAACAGCGTAGCTGACTCCAAGCTTTTTGATGTTTACCCTGTATTGTTCACAGAAGCCCCATCACCAGATGTGTTATTTCTTGGCCTCTGATACAGTGTCAAAGAATGCCCTTGCACAAGGCAATTTACAAGGAATGAATTGAAATGCCAGAGTAGCCAATTATTTTGTCAGAAAACACCTCACGATCATTGTATGGAGCTGCCAGGCTCCTGTGGAAAATTGTCAGAAAGCCCTTCCTGAGACAGAGAGGGCCATGGAGAACCAGCGTGGAGCCCAATAAATAAAACTCATTGAGCCCTCTCCGCTCATTACCTTGTCATGCCAAATAAGGAGCTCTCTCAGAGAGAGGCTACTGGAAGATGTATGGCACAGTAATTAGTTGTTCTCAGCTTGTAAATTATTTATTCCCAAAATACATTTCAAGTACAAGCAAAATTGCACAACAAGCATTTGAGGAACTTATGTATTATTTAAATCTCTATTCACAACATGCAGGGAGATAATAGGGTTCACTTTCATCGTGAGAGTAAAACAGTTTTAGGCCAGTAACAGATCTATCTACCTATCTATGTATCATGTACATGCTCATTTCACATGTTTACCTTTAGAATATATTTTCCATCACACAATGTTCACTTATAGTATTAAATAAATATTAATATAATGTAGGGAATAAGCCATTTTTTTACCTATGTGGTCCAGAAAATAACGGAAAATGAGGCAGATGTACAATGTGAAAGTCTTTATTTTAGGATGTTTCCTATCATTTTAAATTGTTAAAATGTATCTGTGACAAAGCATTCTAAAAATATGGCTTTATATATATATATATATATATATATATATATATATATAAATTTGCACCATCTGGGTGAAAACTGGCCATCTGACTGAATCTGATTCAAACTCATGTGAAATTTTAAAGATAATTTACCTTTTTAAAAAAACAATTTCATAATCAACATATATATTTTACAAATATTTAGACTGTATATAGATTGTAGAACTTATACAACATAAAACCAAGTTTCAGTCTTTATTTTTATTTTATTTTTTTCCATTTCTGAAACAATTTGTTAAACACCAAAATTTCTCAAAAACAGAGTAAACTGAGAGGTTGTTCAGTAAAATTAAATCAAACTAAATTATAATTTAGGAATAAATGTCAGTGAAACTAATAAACATTTTAGTGAAAAGATTCTTGGCATGGTATGCAAACAGGCCACTAGGGAATACAGGTTGAAAGATATATATTATTATAATGATGAAAAGCATTTTCTGGTTCTTAGCAGAGAAGGATTTGGAGCATTTGTACACTGTCCTTGTCAAATAAGCTACAAATAATATGTATATATGATAAACTAAACGAGTTGCGTATTATCACATTAAAGCAGCACTATGTAACTTTTTCCGTGTTCAGCATTTGCAAAATGTCTATAATGAGCGAGTACATCACGAGTACATTCATCTTCCAAACCGCGTTTGTGTCTAATCCCGAATCCCTACGGTACACGTATAATAAGGCATATATTTGGACTATTGTAGCCTGATCGGGTCGTCACCGCTGCGGAGTAACACATACCTGCGTGAATCGCCATAGACATAAACTTACAGAAGTAGCAAACTTAAAGAAGTAGCTCCGGTTCGAATGTTCTTCCGTGGGATGCGTGCAGTTCTGTTTACTAAACGCTAGAGCGCCAAAAGTTACATAGTTTTCTGGTAATGTGTTAGACGTCCGGTTCATAATCCGCCATAGACGAGAAGAATATCGAAGTGCAGTAAAAGGTAAAACAGTTTGCACTACAAACCAGTGTGTTCATAATTAAGATAATACATTAAAATAACATGGTAAGACACACCAGTTTTCAAAATCAAGCAGCAAAAAGAGTTTTTTGTGCAGCTAAAAATAGCTGGAAGTGGATGAGACCGAAAGCCGGACACAAGAAAATTTACAAATGGCTGCACCCACTCTTATAGGGAAAATAAGGTGGATACTTAAGAGATTTAACTTACCTTCAGTGCCTTGTGGTGGGACAAGTTCAAATTACCCCACAGCATTTGGCTTACTTTGCCTTATAGCTGCCATTTCAGGCTAATATTTAACTAAATGATTTGTATGGTTGTATACATTGCTAAATCATTATCATTATCATCAAGTATTTTTAGACCTGAATAAATTTGCTTTGATCACAAATGATTGTGTTATTTTTTATTTATTTAGGCAAGATAGTGTATAATTTTAATACCAGACATTTATTGTTGTTTTTTTTTTTTTTTTTTTGGTCATAATATGAAAATGATTATTGGAATTGGCTAGAGTTTTAATAGCCATGCATCCTTATTCTCCACAGACGTCAACTAATTTTTTTTAAAAACTCTAAATCTAAAAGTCAATAAATGAGTTATTTTTTGGTTTGGCCTTGTCAGCTCTATAGCAAATAACTGATGTTTACAAAGCAATTGCAATAAGAAAAGATTGCAACTGATTTGTTTCCAGCTATAGATGATAAAGAGATAAATTCCTGCCTTGCTCAGAACAGGATGGATAATGTTTACATAGCCACTTTGTTTCCACAATGAATTTATCGGCAACTTTCAGCATCTAATAAAATATTCATGTGTCCTCCTTTCGCTATTACAGATGACTTTATGGGCACAAGACTTTTTATAGTCGGAAAACTTTTTCATTCACCATGATTGAAGAGCGTCAGGAAGCGTGAGATACAGCCATCACGTCCTTGTGCACAAAGTGCGTGAGGAGGCAACCTGATGGCACTGGCATCCAAATTGGCAGTGCTTTTTGTCACAAAGCGCAAAGCAATTAAATATTTAATGAGAAAGGGGCCACATATTTCCATCCACCTGGGAATTGCTTCTATTTTCTGATATATTTGTGAGAACTGAGTGCTGCTTCTCAAAATCAATGCACACCGTACATCACATCCCTTTACCCAGCTACAGATGGGCAATCCGCGGCGGTAGCCATTGAAGCCTGTGAATACGCAGCATTACATGACCTTCGAAGCCTGTTTTGTCATTTTTATCCACAGCAGAATTAACTAAGTGACATAAAATAACATCCATTATTTAACTGCATGTTCTAGGCTTTAATGGAACAAAGTGCAAAGGCTTCTGTTTTTGCTCATCTTCTTCGTCTCGTAAAAGCAGATAGTTACTTCAACAAGTGCCACACTGAAGTAAGTCAATGGTAAAAGTGGTCCTTTCTTCTTTCTACCGTATCAGCACATTCTGAAGTCCATTAAAAGATCATCTTCATGAAGCCATTCAGCTGCCAGCTTTCTTTCCGAGCCTTTTTACTTTTTAAAGCACGTTATCTGTATTATATGGAAGCGTATTTCCTCCACAGAATGAAAAAAAAGGTAATTGTGACTTTTTATCTTGCAATTCAGACTTTTTCCTGCAATTCTGAGAAAAATTGTGAGAGACTCATAACTGTGAATTGTAGATATACAGACTCAATTCTGAGAAGAAAAGTAAAAATTGTAACATTTAAGCTTGCAATTGCAAGAAAGAAGTAAGAATTGCTAGATAAAAAATGGTGTTTACCTTTTATATTTTTTGTGGAAAATATATTTGCAATTTTGCCTATATTTGCCATTTTAATGCAGAAATGCAAAGAATGAGACTTTTTTCCCCTCAAAATTCAGACTTTTTTTCAGAATTGTGAGAAAAAAACTCACAGCTTGGAGAAAAAAATTCAAAAATACTTTTTTAAAATTTTTTATTTTGTGACAGAAACATCATTCCACAGGGCATTATGAAGCACCTGAATAACAACAACAAAAAAGACTCACTGGTCAAAAAACATGATGTTCAAAATGACTGAATGCATTGTGTCAGCTTGCATCACTGTTTATATTTGCCCACTGTCTATCAGACATTGCATATTTGAGAACAACGTTGACATTGACAGTCCAGTATAAACAATGAAAAATCTGCAGTAGTCTATGCTGTGATAGTAAACGCATCCTACTGTGATATTATAGCGTGTTACTGACAGCCACATTTTGCAGTGAGACAATCTGAGATTTGTTTATTCCATTATTTCGAGCTAGAGAGATGATACTGTTTTCCAGAATGTCAGTCTACGCCTCACACACGGCTTTTTGATGTTGTCTGACCTGCAGCGTTCAGTGAGAGAGGGAGCAGAGCCATGATGGAGGAGCGTTTTATAGCTCACATAA
Organism: Labeo calbasu; assembly: GCA_019740295.1. NCBI lineage: Eukaryota > Metazoa > Chordata > Actinopteri > Cypriniformes > Cyprinidae > Labeo > Labeo calbasu. The sequence continues at coordinate 28,169 of JAHKKF010538534.1, forward strand.
AGACTGGGCTCTTTTGCAATACTAAACAAGCTGGTGGAGCACATACTCATTTAAATCATCTCATTTAAACATCACTGTCACCTTGTCTCACCCTTCCCATCAGAATCACATAGTCTTAATAATACATTTGCTGTGTCTTCCAAGAAGAGGAGTTGTATTGTGATGATGGTTATTGCTATTTAACCTTGATGGTTAACAGAGGCTGATTTTGAAGGTTAATAGTTCATTTGTGCATGAGATAATGAGCAAACTTACCCACTGAGCCCAAGCATCTCAACGGTGACTCAGCTCATTATACATACATGCGGTGTGTTTGTGTCTGTGCACGCGCTAACAAGGTCAAAGTGGATTTTCCTAGAATAAGCTTGATTAAAATTTTTAGGGTTAAAATTACACTGTGGAAAAGGCAGAAGAAATTAAGACAAAGTATTGTTTTGAAATTAAGACGTCAATCTTCCTTGCAAGTAAACAAAATGGAAATTCCAGTTCAAGCAAGCATCTGCAGTTATTCATTTTGTTCAAAGACTTTAAATTCCTTCTGATTCCCATCAATGCTTCTACAACAATGTTTCTTAATGAACAATTGTAAAAAATGAATTTCTCAGGAAAACGGACAATAAGCGTTCTTTCTGGCTCTTAAAATAGGTAAGAAAGAATGGAATGTATTACAGAACATAATATTAAAATAAAAACAGCCGTATGAGCAAGAGCTGATGATATATTGGCTTCAATATTCTCACTCCCCTGTTCAGAATAATGTTTCGAAGAGCATTTAAAATGAAGATATACTTTTTCACATTTTCACATCGAGACATAAATTTAGCATTCTGAATAAAATCAAATTAATCTCTGTCTTTGCAATAATGAAGTATGTCTAGTCTCTTACCAAATGGAATCTCATTATGTCAGTTTTAACCTCATGAAATCTGTTCATTCATCACACACTGCATTTTAATAAAGTAAAATCACAAGCGATAACTAATCTCGACACTTCCTATCAATGATTCCCAAGCCCTCAAATGAAATGCCTGCCAACACCATCAGTCAATTTAGAGTAATCTAATCTGTTTCTGTCAGCAAAAATAAAAACATTCCTGCTTCATTGTGATAATGATTAATGTATGTCTACTAAGACAGGCGCATGCTTACATGCTCGCACACATACATACAGTATATACACATGCCCAGCAAGCAACTATAATGTGAAAGCACCAGAGACGTTTCCTCCGAGGAGGCAAGGGAGGCAGTTTCTCCTCGAAATATTAAAAATCTGCAGTACAGAAATAGAACAACAAGATTACAAAATATAACATTAGCAAGCATATAAATCACTCATTTTTCTAAAGATTCATTGTCCAACAGGGACACCAGTAAAGTTACAGCAGAGTTTGGTTTGGTGGGGGGTAAATGAGAATGAATGTAAAGTCACGTGAGAGGAGGCAACGCCTCCATCGTGATATGATTGGATATGACTGGTTATGTTCGGCTGTGATTGGTTCATGCGATAAAAGCCGCCAACTGTGTTTGTGTGCATTCTCACGAATCATTCTGAATGAACAATTTAATGGAATTCATGGGAAGAAAACTTTAAAAAGTAAGTAAACTCACACACTTGGATATAACCACTTTGTTACATCAAAATAAGACTTAAAATAGCATGAAAACATGATTTGTGGAGTTTTTAGTGAGTAATCAGCTTGGTAAATTTAGTTAGCTATTAAAAAACATAGCTGAACATTAGTTCAGAAAATAAAATATACAGTATTGTTTACAGGGCACCTAATATGCCCCTTTTTACAAGCTGTAATATTGGTCTTGGGTGTCCCCAAAATGTGTCTGGGAAGTTTGGGCTCAAAATACCCAACAGATCATTTATTATAACATTTGGAAAATGTCATTTTTAGGGCGTGTCTAAAAAAAGCTGTTTTGGTGTGTATCACTTTAAATGCAAATGAGGTGCATATTCCCACTCTGTCTTTAGAAGAGGGCGTAGCATATGTATCTCTGCTTTGCATACCTACAGCAATAAACAGTTGGTAGAAGCAACATGACTGAGAGCGAGAGAACCAGTGTTTCACTGTACATATGGGAAACCAAACATACAAAAACTGGGATGAAACAGCGTGCTGACCTGTCATCGGCGAGGCTCAATGGACCGAGCCGTGCAAATGACTCGACAGCGCAGGGAGGACGTGTTTGCTAGCACCACCAAATGGACAGTGTGGCTCTGATCAGTTAAAATACTTAATGTACACATAAATACCATTAAAACGTTAGCTAAGCACTATAACAACATGACATTCACAAAGCAGTCTGGAGTTAAATGATTTGCGCAGAAATAAACGTATTTAGGTAGATTTTGGGGCACATTACCTTCAAAAATAAAAGAAATCCACTGCATCCTCAGTGGCTCAGACGTGGTGGTTGTGTTTACAGACGTTGGTAGAAAATGAAGACTCTTATTGGCAGGGGCTATTTGCACTAAGTGTAAATAGCAATTAGACGCTACTTACACTAAGTGAAAACAGCATATTTTCTTAGCGATTAATGCTATTTACACTAAGTGCAAATAACAATGAATTCTGTTTACACTAAGTGAAAATACCAGTATTTTTAGCAATATGCTATGTACACTAAATGCAAATAGCTATTTACACAACGTTAAAGTAGTGTTATGGAGGGAACGAAGCGAGGAGCGAACTGATCCAAATGCAAGCTTTTATTAGAATGAGACAGAGACATAGTCATAGACAGGCAGGGTCAGACAATGGCAAACAGGTATATGAGGGCAAGACACAAGAGTAAACTGTGAAACAGGCGAGGGTCAATCAATGGCGAACGTAATCCAGGGGGCTAGGCAAAAGGGTAATCCGATAAACATCCAAGAGTTCATACGAGGCACAAACAGAGTCCAAAACGGCAAGACAAAGGGTTAAATCTACGACAGGCGATGATAACTCCAGGGCAGGCTCCTGACGAGACAAGACGATGTAACCAGACTAGAATACAAGACTTGAATCACAAAAACTAGGAAAACAAGGAAGTGGCTCCATAAAGACACTAACACAAGAAGAGTGCTAAACACGTTACAATACTCAGCCCAGAATAGTGGGAAGGGCCTCGTATTTATACTAAGTCTGATTGGATACACCTGTGTGCGTACTCAGTGAGGTGGAACATGGGGAATGTAGTCCAGGGTGCAGTGCAACAGTATGTGTTTTAATGATATATGTAAATATCATTAGAATGGCACGGCGACCTCTGGTGGTGAGCAGACTGAATATCATTGACCTGGTTTGTGACAAATAGCAGGATTTCCAGCTGTTTATACTAATTGCTATTTATAGTACTTCTACTACTATCTGCACCTCAGTTTTGTGGTACATTATAAACCAGAATGCAATAATAACATATTAAGTGTAAATTGTAACAAATTTTTAAATGAACGCCACCTTACTGGAACAATAAAGCCCTCCCTACACCTACCCTAATCCTACCAGATACTTTATTTTAAACTTTTTGATTATTATCTTAATTTCACTGAAAATAAATGACTTTCCGATGTCATATGAGATTTTAAAAAGGAGTTAGGCAAAAGGTGGATTCGAACTCGGGTCAATTGCATCAAAAAGACTACGGCACTGGAGCTGACATTTGACAACTGTCTTTCGTAGTGTTGACTGGCTCAATCACACATTGGTGGGCGGAGCCTGTGTAAATAGCCTCTGCCAACAAGTCAGGCTATTTGCATTTAGTGTAAATAGACACTCCTCTCTTATAATCTTACATTAACACAGAGCACCAGGATTGCTTACGAGACATTGTTGATGTTACAACTGCTCGAGTGCAGAGAAAATTTAGGACAGCATAAACCCAAACACAACTCGCAGAGGGCAGAAACTACGGCAATGCAGGACTGTCAGTCAGTGGCCGTGGGTGCGTGGGTGGGCTGTAAACATTGTGACGTCATATTGCTTTGAGAATCAAAACCGCATGCCTAATGAGACTGATTTGGTTTCATGAGGATTAAAAAATAAGGTGTGGGTGGACTTTTATCATTGTAGGGTGGTTGTGTTTACAGACTGCCAACACACATTTATGTCCAAACACCATGTAAAAGTGGATTTTGCATAGTAGGTGCCCTTTAAATTGTTACTGCCTTGAGTTATTATTTTGGAATAAATGTAAAATGCTTAAAAACAGTAACTTGATGAGATTCATGAGACTGGTGAGATTTTCACGTTTTATTTTGAATTTGTCAAGCTATACAATTTTGACCATGATTTGATTGTCAAATCCCAAAAGATTCTTCTGATCCTGTCGTCTTTGATTGCTAGTTTAACATCTTCACCAACAGCCCATTAAGGACAACTGCGATCAAATGTTACCTTTGATCAGGGCCGTAACCACCGCAGGCATTGAGGGGCACAAGTCCCCCTTCTCAGATGACCGTCAAATCAAGAACCATTAGGAGAACCTAACGATGCAATTAGTGCAACAACAACAATCCTCCACTTGGTCCGCACACATTGTCTTCATTTTTTCCATTTTTCTTTTCAATACAAGCCATAATCAAAATTAATGCTAGAGATTGTTTTAGCTTGCTAGCCAGTGTTTCAGTTCTGCATGCGAATGTAGCTCACCATCACCGAAAAGTCACGGATGTAAATTATGTAAAACTCCAGATGTGTTTTCTTGCAGATTTGGATATTATCATTACATCACTTAATGAAATACACTTATAAGTTGTAAAAGTACAGGCATCCCGTAAGACTGGAAACAGTGTTAGAGTATTTTTTTAAAGGTGAATTTCTGGCAACCACACAGCTGCCAGATGTTTTTAACCGTAATTTAACAGGATTTATTTATTTTTTTTTTTTTTGTAATTTACTATTTAATAGGCAGCAGTTATCAGTTTTTATAACTAAATGTTGTTTGTTTGTAAAATTTCCAATGAGAGAGAGTGAGTAAGAGTCAGTTCATTTCTATTCCACATGCTCTTCAGCAAAGCTAATCACCTCAGCGGCTAGTCCCTTCACCTCGACTCTATCGTGCACAATCAAGACTTCCAGGTGCGGACTGATAACTTTTGTGAGAAAGATGGAGTGTAGTAGCTCATTCCAATTATCAACTAATTTCTCTTCCTTTCTCCTCGTTGTCAGATTTTGACTCATGCCTCTATTAGTTGTGTGAATTATATCAGGTTTTTTTGCTCCCTCCAGTGCATTCTTGTGGGTGTGTGTGTGTGAGAGAGAGAGAGAGAGAGAGAAAGAGAGAGTGTGTGTTTTCGATTTTTCAAATCTAATTTAAGTAGGAATTTTGTAAGCTTAACTCCTGTTCGCAATGTATGTGCAATTATTCTTTCTGCTGCTCTTTTTCTCTTCCTAGTTTTTATTTGAGAAGGATGTGCCGAGCAAATGCTGTGTATCTTGGCTAATAAAATGTACATTAATTGTCACACGACATAAAGTATCTGCATTTATAAAGATCATATGTGGAAATGACCAATGTAGCATTTAATTATACTATTTTACCCCCAGATGAACTTGTGTCTGTATAACCTTTTGGATATGTTTCTGTCTGACTGTGTGGCAAATGCCAAGGTCACTGTTGATATTGTCAAGACACAGATGATATTGAGATATGCAAATGAGAAAGCATTTGATTAGCATATCTGTATCTTGCAAGGAAATGTGTGAATGGTGAAAAGAGAGGCAAAAACATTAAAACAAACTCGTTTAAGGTAATGAGACTATAAAAACACCCTCAATGGACAATGGTTGAGATATTTGGCGGTAAATTAGGAGAAAACACTGAAAAAAAATAAATACAACGCATCCCTTTTGTAGCCAAACAAAGCGCACATTCTATTTCCTGTCATTTTGTAATTGGTTAAGGGCATGGTGGGATATTGAGCAGCTTTAAATGCCTTCATTTATTTGGCTGATTTCTAGCACTCCAGAGCCATGGAGCTCCGTGAGCAGCCAAAAAAATTTATTGGAAATTCTCCCATGTGACAGAACAACAAATGTGCTCTGCTTTTGGGTAATTGCCTCTTTATTGATAAATGAACAAGTGTGATCATGGCAACCTCTCTAACCAGTCGCACATTAAATATTAAAACTTTTGCTGAGGTCATTCTTGCAACCAAGAATGTCACTTCTGCTGGAAGCCGTGTCAATGCTTCATTTTCTAATGGTTGCATTTCTTACCTGATTCACATTTTCCTCCAATTACATTTCTCCTAAAAAATAAATAAATGTCATATTTGCATGTGCTCTTTAATGGGGGCGGTGGAGGAGAAGGAGTGTGAAAAAGGAAGCTGGTTGTTATCTACATATAGAGGAGAAACACTCTTTATTGGAAGGACACCACATTTGGACCTTATAACAAGTGCAGAGGACACCAAAAATACTTGAAGCACAATAACTAAATGTCACATCGCTGACAATCAGTCGCCACAGGGTCTGTTTACAAAGTGCAAGCTTAAGTCACCTTCGGCTGACATGTTGCAAGCCATGTTAACTTGTGTTGACACATGCGAATGTCTGTGAGTTACCTGCTTCGGTGTTATGTTATCTTCGCTGGAGGATGTTGTGTAATCCATCACGATTTCTCCACATAATTTAGTGTAGGTTTAGTTTCACTGTCAGAGTCTCAAACTGGCTTAAATTAAGGGCTGCCATTTGGCATAATGCTGTCAAGTTTTTGTCCCACTTTTCTTGTATTATTATTACCTGTGTAGCCTCCTTTGGGGATTTGTGCGCTACAAGTGAAAAACTTTAATTGAGGGTTATTTTATGTATTAGCTTCTATTCCCTAGAGACAAAAATACTTCAGAAAATGTCAGAGGGGAAAAAAGAGATTTAGAACGAAAAAGAAAAGAGTGCGCAGTGACAGACTCCTGGGCTATAGATCACTCTGACACATCCTGATATGGAGCCTAGTCTACCGGCTTCATTAAATATTCAGTTACCCTTCAATTACACCAGGGCCAGCATGATTTATGCTTTTACGTTTTAATTTCAATTAAGCAACCTGTTTAGCCAATGTCCCGTTGTATGCTCGCGTAACAGGCAGGGGGAAAAACTCAATTACGCCCTACAACATGTTGATTCGCTATATCAGAAATTGGCTAATACATTTCTTGTCTAGACATATCCTGCTCCTGTTCTCGCCTCGACTTCCTCCAAAATCTACTTTCAGTGTCCACTGGGCCCTGCGCGTGCAAACCAAACGCATGGAACAAAAACAATTAGATTAGCCCTGAAACCAGAGGTTTTATTTTATAAGTAAAACACACCATATAGTGATACTGGATAGGAATGAGCTGCAAACCCGTAGTAAGAAGATAACACAATTTTATTCTATAGTATTTGTCTTCAGGGTAGAAATTAAAGAGAGCTGGAGAGACACAATATGGTCTCAGAGGATAGTCGAGCTCAGCAGGCGGCAACAGGTAAGAGAGAATAAACTGTACATTCCCTTCTCTTTTTCAAATAAAGAGCTGTAAACCTGTTTGGTCTAATGTGTGCCTCTGAATTGCTTCTGTGAAGCACTGGCTTGAAACATTAGTAGTTACAAGTAGAGCAATAACACACTAATTGGAAGAAATTAATGCCTTTACTCAGCAAGAATGCAGTAAATTGATTTAAAATGAAGGTGTTGTTCATCAAAGAATCCAAAAACAATGTATCATCGTTTCCACAAAAAAAAAAAAAATAAAAAAAAAAATAAAAAAAAAAAAAATATATATATATATATATTGAGCACTCAATTGAAAATGTACACATAACGTACCAATTGTACTTACGGGTTGTGGTTCGGAGACACTTGTTGGTCCAAATAAAGAAGGTACGGGCTTATCTTTCATGGACAAGCATTTAGCGAATCCAGCGGTGAACTCTCTAAGATTACAGAAGCAGGTCTCAGTAAAATGACGAGCACATCACAAAAGGTTCAAAATTGTATTGCTGTGGTCTCGTGAAAAAAAAAAAAAAAAAAAAAATTTAATTACTGATTCTTCACATCATCAACTTTCAGCAATGAAAACAAAACAAACTTTCTTTCACAGCGCAGAATGATGTAAACACACTAACTAGCAAAAGTGTTTGTGGCAGGTCAGACTGTTCGTATTTTGCAGGCAGGCGGAAAATATGCTAATATTTTACTGAGTGACGTAGATTGGTAACTGGCAGAAGATTCGAAAACATGACGACTTGTTAAGGCAATTCAGAATCGACAATATGTCGATTACCATGCACTTTTTTTGATTAACAACTTTACAGACTGTTTACATTTAAGGATAGCTACTTTACATATGCCGAAAACATTCAACATTGATAATTTATAAGAAACGTTTCTTAATCACCAAATCAGCATACTGGAGAGATTTCTGCATGGTTATGTGACACTAAAGACTGTAATGACTGCTGAAAATTCTTCTTTTGCCATCACAGCAATAAAATACATTTTAAAATATACTGAACACAGTTATTTTAAATTTTAACAATATTTCACAGGTTTTACTGTATTTCTGATCAAATAAATGCAGCCTTGGTAAAAATGTTTCTTCTTTTTCTTCTTTCATTAAATGTCTTTCATTCTTTCATGTGTACAGTATCATGCTCACCAATGCTGTATATAAATATTTATTTAAAATAACAGTTCTTTCTGGTCCTAGAATCTATTTGGCTGAAAGGAGTGCGATATTCTAGTGATAACAGAGCTCCAACCATTTCACTGCTTGTATCACTCCGTTTGTGGTATTTCTCACAGCGAGTGTCATGGCAGATGCTCAAATCCACTATAATTTTAGATATAATACTGTTTTTGAGTTTTTTAGGCAAGAATCTACTTGTTTAGACTGCAAATATGCAATTTGAAAAGATAGCCTAACGTCTCTTTGAAAATTGGCCTTGACGTTTTCGGAGATGTGAGCTCCAGGGTCGTTCAGCACTCATGAACCTGCCGAGAGCAGCCTTACCTTGGCCAGGTCTTCTGGAATTTATCACTGGCTCTGATGTCTCCATAGTGCAGGGGTCACCAGACCCAGTCCTGGAGGGCCGGCGTCCCTGCAGAGTTTAGCTCCAACCCTAATCAAACACACCTGAACCAGCTAATCAAGGTCTTACTAGGTATACTTGAAACTTCCAGACAGGTGTGTTGAGGAAAGTTGGAGGTAAATTCTGCAGGACACCGGCCCTCCAGGAACAAGTTTGGTGACCCTGGCCATAGTGGTTAAACATGAGATATAATTCATTTTGGGTAAATCTTGGTAATCTATTAATGTATTATTTGTTCCAAATAGTTTTGGCTGAGGGCAAAATCTCATAGCGTTATATTTTATGTAACATTAATGCTGTATATCAGAGCGCTGTTTTGTACTTTAAACTGAATTGTTCAGCAAATTTTATGATGGCTGTTGTTGTTTATTAAATATTATTATTCAATGAATAATGTGTATATAAATACCAGTATAAATTATAGTACTGCGTGTTTGTGATGGTGGTTTTAGTAACATTATTGTGACATTAGATGGCGACAAGAGAGCAAGTCAGCAGCAAAAACCTTTATATTGAAAGAGACTGAAAAAGGGTTGTAAACAAGGAAGTTGTTTTAATTTCAACAACACCTTTTAAGATGCAGCCAGCAAATGCAATGAGCAGTGTGGTCATCAAAAATCATCTTTAACAGATGAAAAGATTGTATGAAAAAGATTTGCTTTCCTCAGCAGGCTTTTAAACTAATGTTTTATTGTGAATATGAGCTGAATGACAATGAATGCTGTATCAGATGCAGGTAATTACACTTGATCAGTCCATTTCTCTCTCTCATAATACTCGACTCCACATAGCGAGCTTTAAATACAGTAATACAGTAAGCTTTTGAGTGACGTTTTCAAATTATTAATGAGGCTTGGGCTCAGCTGTAAAACTGTCACACTTGAATTTTGAATTCACGGATTTGAATCCATGGAGGAAGGAAGTAGTTCCCACAAAAGTGGGTTTTCAAAGACACTCCAATGTGGTTTCTTATGTGTTTGCACACTCATGCAGTTGAAACACAATATCACACCTGTAACCATGCAATATGCATGATTACCTACAGCACTGGCCTGCGGCCTCTTACTCACGGCCAAATCACAGCCTGATATATAGCGCTGATATACAGCCATATGGCATGGTATCATAGTATCCATAAAAAAGATATTGTAATTCCTGTGTAAGCATTTGACTGTCAAACACATATCTATAAGCTGCATTTAAGTACAACTAACCAAACACCACAAATCAATTCATATTTTTATACCAGGAATTCATTTGTTTCTTTTTATTGTTGAAACAGTGAACTGTAACCCTAGAATGCATACAATAAGCATGCCAAAGTAAATAATATCATACATAATTTTTAAATGAAGTCTTATCCATGTGATATCAGACACCCCTGATGGTGCAGCTTCATACCACCCATAGCAGGATGTCCTACATTACTATTTAATAAGATTCAGCAAATCAGCAAGGGGTGGAACATAGTCCATCCTGCTGTATGCATGCAGCATGTTTGACTGCATGCACTTTCAAACACAAATGTCCGTACACACAGGCTGTGCAAAATGTAGTGGAGAAGGTGTTGAATCTTCAGAAAGCTATTTTTGCAGCGCAGATTGTTCAGGCAGGGTGGCAGATGATGAAATGCCATAAGCTGAGGGAAGGAAAATAGGTCATACACGTCAGGTTCTTGGCTTCATTCTCTGACGTGTCATCACCTGAGGTGCAAAATGAAGAAAAATTGCACGTAACTAGACACATGCCTAAGGAGCTGATTGTTTTCAGGGTTTTGGTTTTGGGTGGGTTGCGCATTTCGTCCACTCGGCCATGGCTTCACATTGTAATTTTTCCAAGCGTATTGTATACAAACGGCCACTGAAAAATTGTATTTTCTAAGAGGGAGAGGATGGTCAGGGGTGTGTTACATTACTATGTCTCTTTCTGTGACGCATATGTGAGAGACTAAGGATCCATATGCTTTCCTGAGTTTCCTCCTTCTGCTCCTCTAAATTTTGATTTACACAAATAAAGGAAGTGTTAGACAAACAGTCTGCTGCCTATGAGTCAGCTTACCCTAGCCTTCCATGGGTCCGGAGGATGCTCTCTGTTTTTTAATTCATCACACACATGTATATACAACTCCAGAAATGCCAACACTTTGTAAAAAATATCGCTCACCAACCATCATTGTGTAGGAATGATTTGTTAGTTTCACTTCTAAATCAGTGTTTTTGAAAAAATTAATTGATGAATGATTCAGTTCAATTAATCATTTATTTTAACAAAGGATGAATGATTCAGTTAATTCACTTGTTGCTTTCCTGAATAAAGCAGTGTTTTTGAATTAATTGGTTGAATGAATGATTCAATGATTCACCTATAAAGAGAGTCACTTATTTCATTCCTGCATGAATCTTTAAAAAAAAAAAATAAATCAGCTGAATAAATGATTTAGTGACTCATAGAGTCAGGGTTTTTTTTTTCTTTCCTGAATAAAGCAGTATTTTTAAATAAAGCAGCTGAATAAATGATTCGATGATTCACCCATGAAGCATGTCACTTATTGCTATTCTGTATAAATGAGCTTTTATGAACAAATAAATTGAATAAATATTAAATGAATTATTAATAATTACTCACTAATACAGACAGTAGTTATTTCTCAAATAAAAGGCTGTGACCTACAAAAGCTGCATACATTGGCTGCCATAGCAGCTAAGTTAAGTGCCAACGAAGGCCGTCTTAATTTGAAGCATTCTTGGAAGGAATCCTTCAAATCTTTATGACATTGGCAGTGACTTACCATAGCATCTCTTTATAGCATTCATTGCTAAGAAGTCTAGCCTGAAACCTTCAGAAGGACTAGACTAGATAGGATGCAGCCTCACTAAAAGCCTTCCAGCTAAGAAGCACCCAGTAAATTGCTTTGTTCTTGAATGAATCAGTGCTAAATGACTCAGCTGAATAAATCAGTGATTTACTTGCCACAACTTACTGATGTAACTATGAGACCAGCAGAAAGAATCACTGAAAAGTCCCCACCACTATAGCACAGACTAATAGTCCGTCTGAAACAAACATTAACATATGTGACCCTGCACCACAAAACCAGTCATAAGTAGCACTGGTATATTTGTAGCAATAGCTGACAATGCACTGTATGGGTCAAAATGATCAATTTTTCTTTTATACCAAAAATCATTAGGGTATTAAGATCATATTCTATGAAGATATTTTGTAAATTTCCTACCGTAAATATATCAAAACTTTCAGTATTTCAGTATTTTGATTTTTTTTTTTTTTTTTTTTTGCAACCTCAGATTCCAGATTTTCAAATAGTTGTATGTCATACAAATATTGTTCTATGTTCTGTCCTGACAAACCATATATCAGTGGAAAGCTTCAACTTTCAGGTAATGTATAAATCTCAATTTTAAAACAAATTGCCCCTTATGACTGGTTTTGTGGTCCAGGGCCACATATTACATAATATACAGTATTAATTGTATTAATAATACACTTCTTAAACAAGAAATGCTAAATACATATGTTGTTAAACAAATAATAACTGAATTGCGTAGTCTTGCCCCTGTTGTGAACTTTTTATATTATTTTTTTTTATGATTTAAAACAATAGCTTAGAAAGAATTTCTTTAATATGTACACAAAATTGAAAGTGAAATACACTCAAAATAATCTGAATCAAATTAAGAGCGTGTGAGCTGGAATCAAATTAAGAAATGTGTATCGATATCCAGCCCTACATAACAGCATCAAAATAAGGGCCCCTTAACACACCGTTCCCACTCCCCAAACTCCCATCTTTCCTCAGTCCAACTTCAATTTACTTTCTCATTCATTCTCCTCCAGACTCCAAATAAGAAAGTGGGTAAGTTCAGAAGATCGCCCTTAGGGCTTTGTTATTTTGGTGCCAAGTACCTGTTCTCCCTCTCTGCATTTGCAGCCTTGCTTGGAATTCCATTTACCAGCTATATATTGAACTTACGAGTTTCGCCACGTTGAGGGATTTTCTTCACAGGCCCGTGTTGGCCACTCACATCAAACTGTGTCACCAATTATTAGGCCTAAGCAGAGGGGCCCAAACACAGTAATTCAATCGAGAATTTACAAAGGGACCTGTCAGTGCCAGAGGATGGGAGGATGTCAAAGAGAAATGCACAGTGACTAATTGGGACATGTCTCCCATCCCATACGGATCCCTCTGCAGTGAACAGTTGGGCTGGCAACTGAGGCAACCGTTTGCTGTTTGAAAGACACCGAAGCACTGTCAGTTCACACCAGCTAACCAGGAGTTCCCTCACTGAATAGTGCCACACGTGGTGACTGTGTATAATTTAGATTTAGAAATTCCTCTAACGAGAATCCTGGTGTGATTGCATGCTGGCCAGCAGAGGGGGCTCAGATGGGATGCTAGTGCGACTTAAAGACCATTACAAATCTTATTAACCTGACTCATGAATATTAATTAGGTGCATTCGTTAATATTAATTATGTAGGTTGAATTGATTAAAGACAGGTGAGCACTAGCCATTTTAAAGAGCTGTTAACAGCTGGGATGGACACATAGTAAAAATTGCAAAAAGCTTAAAAAATATATAGCCTAATGATTATCTTCTAAAAAAAAAAAAAAAAAAATGGGGCGGACTGGTAACCTTCTGCTCTATATACACGCTTGAGGAAAAACAGGTAGACTTGTTACTGCATTTTGAAGCTACAGTCTGAGAACTGGGTCAGTGGAGTTTGGATTTAGGGTTCACTGAAGTCAAAGTCAATTCCAAAAACATTGATTTCGCCACCTTAAGCAAACAGCACTTATTGTCAACTTGTCCAGTTCATGGGGCCTTTGCCCCGTTCCCTCCGGCTATGTCTGGGTCAGTCAGTGCAAATCAGAACAATCATAACAAGGCTTTGTACATTTGTCACACTTCAGACCGCTAAAACCTACAGTCCTCCAAAAGCTATTAGATCGAATAACTGCCATGGGACGCACTGTGAAGTTTCTTCTATAAGCTTTACAATACACAGTTTTGTATTTGAATCACAATTCAATGCACACACATGAACTCCTTTTGGTTCATGTTGCATTTAATGTATATTTTTAGTTTTTCTGATGGCTGGTGAACTCATTTACTGTAGTGGACTATCTATCTATCTATCTATCTATCTATCTATCTATCTATCT